>SCLF01462887.1:0-15248 GCA_004367975.1 Mesochordaeus erythrocephalus
GGTTATGTATCAAAAACTGTAGCCATTTTAGTGGCGAAAAAACCAATTAATGGTTGAAGTTGCTAAGAGGGTTAAGTAAAGTTTAAGGACATTTGACTCATGCAACCTGCGGTAACGCACTCCCAAATTTGGTGTTTTTCGCGCAGTACTTGAGGTTATTGATGCCCTTTGAGGCCGATTTTTTTTCGATTAACTCCCCTTCGGTTATATGAAAATTATAACTTTTGGAGAACCTCAACGTGAGCTCGTTTTAAAGATAATGTGAAAGTAGGTGGTTTGATTGGTTTTCCGAGTAACTTCTGAATAAAATCCGCGTAACTCTGAATCATACTTGTCTGTTTTCCTCATATAATACCCCTCATATTGATACCCCATTTTTAGCACTATCGTAAAAGTTCCTGCTGGGGGCCTATACTGTTATAATAAACTACCTCTCGTCAATTGTCTTTAGTGTGACTGATTCTTTGGTAAGATGAGAAAGATTTTTTAAAGGCTTTTCTCCGAATTATCATTGGCAATGTATACTTCTTCTTTGTCCCCATGCGCTTGCTGTATTAGGCATTTCATTGGTCGAGTTTCCAGCAAATGTAATTGTGTCTTTTCGACACAAAGAGTCCCAATGTCAGTGGAATAAATGATTCTAGATGAAGAGAGCCCATCAAACATACCCGTGCGGGGTAAACCGCAAACTGAGCGTCTCTTTTTTGGCGTTCTTACTTCAGAAACTTGCATCGCCATCATTACCTCAATCTAACTACTAAATATTTATTTCGCAGTTTCTTCCGGTTCTGATATTCTGAATTATTTAATTTTAAGTATACTTATACCAAAATTGCTTGTTTCACTTGAAGATCATTCTCATACACGTTTTTGCAAGCATTGCTTCTGGCGCCGTGTCCATCTGTCAAGATATAGCCTTGCAAAATTATTTAACATTTCACTATGTATTTCCAGGTAACCTTGGTATACCTGAACCCACCCGTAGATCCTCCATGAGTCTTCCATGATATGTGTTGTTATTAGAATTGGAATTATACATATTTGTTCTTTAAAATCTCGATCTATAGTAAATAATTTGCTGGTAAATTTACACAGCTTATTTACAGCATAATAGTACATACAGTCATACATCGTTAAAATATGTTTGATATTTATATTAAAACAAGTTACCGAATACAGGTCAAAAGTGACTCATAGTTTAATTTCGGAGCGATAGCTGCTACTAATTACAAAAAACCTTTCGATGTAAGGTATCCAAGGAGGTCAATAGCGTAGCTAGGTAGGTCAATTTTCATCAAAATTCAACGCGATATTAATTGAACTACTGTTAATAAAACACAGAAAATACAAAAAACAACCATGGAACAATCCATTTCAAAACAGATTCAAACAGCCAATGGAAAAAGTTTTAGAGGTTTGATAACAATGGACACCATTACGGATAAGGTGGATCATCTACCCGAGAATGCAGATCGCCTTGAAGGTGCAACTATGTTAGTATCTTCAAAAACCTGGTATATTTAGCTGAGTCGGCCCAAGTATACCAGATTCTAGCTAATAACGAATTTAGAAAAACTTATTTTGATATAATTAAAACTGCAAAACAGCAAAACAGCAAAAAAGTAAGTACAAAATGGTTATTTATTTTTGTGTTTTTACATTCGAAATAAAGCTAATATTATATAGTACTTACAGTGTCAGTTGTAGCTTTTAAACATAAATTAGATTCCCTTAGAGACTAACAGTTATATCGAAAAGGAAAAACCGAAAATGGAATAACCGGATAGAAAAACCGGAGATCAAAATTTGTGAAACAGTAAACATAGACATTCCGCTGAAAGTAGTTCAATTACACGGAAAGCAGCCTTATGCCTAACAAGTCTTTTTTTCAAATATCATTCCCATAGAGGACTCGATCTTTGACGAGGACTCATGGGACGATGATCTCGTCAATTTACCTATTATTGAAAGTAGCGATAAAAAACAAAAAGAAGGACGTTCTTAATGATAAAACGAAAAAGAAAAATACCGATACGCTCAAAAGTACACAATTTTAAGAAATATAAATTTTAAAACTTTGTTTAATCTTGACCTTGTTAATGAAGCAAATATTAACGAAGTGTATTACCTCGTGTATTACTTATGCTCAGAATTTAGCTTTCTCTATTCTTTTACTTTACCTAGTTAGGAATACATGTTAATTCAGTGTCATTTATTTCCTCAACTATATATTATTTTATATGGTTGAGTTTGACAGATTGCAAAACACTGTCACAACATTCAATTATTTGTGTTAAAATCTGACACAATTATATATAACAATCGTTCTGGTTAAAATATAGCGCCCTCAATTGGTAGCCAGAATTATTGCTGAGAAAAGAGGTTTGTAAGACAGAGTAAAAAAACGTAATCAACGGTAAAAATGCTTTTGAAAATTGTTCTTACAAATATATTTTTGCATGTCCAAAGTTTACCGCGTAACGAGTTATCCGGCAAGCTTTAGAATAAAATAGTTCTGCGAGAATACCTAAATAAATAACAAGATATTTTTTGGAGGGGAGTTATCAATGTCCTGACCTCTTAGTTAGATCAAACACCCTTAGGTAAATGTTCGGTACAAGGGTTGAAAAAAATACATCCGCGGCATGCGTTAGATGCAATATTAATAAAAGACATGATCTTGGCTTTCGAGAAAAATGAAAAAGAAGGTAAGCAGATGAAAATTCTCAAAAAAGGGACATTTATTCAAAGTTAGGAAAAGGACACCAAACGTGGGGCGGGATTAATCCCAAAAATCTCTAAATTGCAGTGCGTGTCCAAAGATTTTCAAATAATTACTTAAAAGCGGGACCACTTGTTACGGGATATCTGGTAACCCTGGTTCCAACTGATATACTAAACTATAAATATTTGTATAAGTTGCACGTTAATTTATTCTAACAATAAAATATGGATACGGACAAATATGTTCGGCCACTTAAGACACTATATAATAAATATTTTAAATAATCCCGAAAATGGCCTAAAATGAGTCAAAAATATAGCGTATTAAATGGTTTTAAAACATTTAACCTAATTTTGGAAGACTTAAAATTTTATAGAAAGCAAAACATTTGATGCATACAATTCTTAAACCCATTTTGGCGAATATTGGGATTATTTAAAAATAAATGAGCAAAAAAGAACGTTTTATATAAAATGGTTTTCATTTTTCTATTTTTGAAGTACTGCCCTCATAGAATTTGTATTATCCCGAAGACTGCTAAAAATTATGCACATCAAATTTTGGAAGGCTTAAAATTTTATAGAAGATTATTTTATTAAAACATTTGATCCATATAACTTGACCCCTTTTACCGTTTTCATTATTAAGCATTGCAGAATACGGTAGAAAAGGTTTAATGCATGAAAAACCATTATTGAAACATCTTAATTAGTGCATAATATAAGTCTTCCTAGGTTAAATAATACCATAAGTTCATGGCTAATTATCATGCACTATGGATCAGAAAATTACCGATTTTAACAAGTTAATAGTTAAACCTGTGAATGGAACCTAAAATTGAGTAAATATATGTCGTGGTATGGAGTGTCATAGAAATCAGTTCGACATACCGATCTAGTATATATATATGTTATAGACATTCGTAACTAAGAAGCATTTTAGCGTTACGAAGATCTAGCGGATGCACGAGAGGCATGGCGGGATGTTTTTGTCATGGCTGCATGTGTTCATATCTTTGGTGTTGTTTTCTACGGCTTTTTTGCATCGGCGGAAAAGCAAATTTGGGCTGATCCTCATGCAGACATGATTAAATTATGTGATCAATACGACGATGGCGATCTTGAGGAGAGAAATTACGGAACTCTGAACAATAAGGTATAGTTTGTTTTTCTCAAACAATTAATAACGTTTCTATTTTATTAGGATGCAGCGAACACAGTTCAATCAAGAAATTCCATTTGAGTGAAACAGTATTTTTAATGTTCAATAACTTATTTATCTTTTAGAATCAATCAATAAATTTCTAATTGGACTTAAATAGACTTGTTCCGCATTTTGAGAATTTGTCCAGGTAAACATACTCCAGCACTACCCTCTAAACTGCCCCCAGGGGGTTTACGGGGCAACTGATTGGGAAATGAGACTTAGTGATTCCGATAGTTTTTTCTTCAGGTCCCGAATATGCTCTCAAGCTATCCCAAATTATACGGCGTCGTACTGTTAACCCCCTCTAAAAACAACGTGACAATACCTTTTTTGAAAAAATGTTAATTTTAACTCGTGGGGTTATAACAGCGCATGGAACTAAATCTCACTAGACTGAGTAAACCCCAGAACAGCCAATAAAGGTACTGAAAATATACCGTGATTATTCGTTATAACGCTATAGACCTCGAAAGTCAAATTACCAAAATAGTCAAGATTGATCGAGCTGAATTTTTAGTGAACATACTTTGGGATCTTGCCATGTTTTTTGAATCATAATAAAATAAAAAAAGTGATAAATTCGTGATTTAGTCACTTTTTGGGCTATAATTAGTTCACGTGTTCAGAATTCGGGGTCGGTCCATTGAGAAGAATTGACGCTGGAGTCATGTCGACTCGAATAACAATCGGACATACTTCAAGAAGTGGTTATAACTACATAACGGGTTAGGAATTCGTGGTCGACTGCTTGAGAAGAAATGTAGCTTACATTCGTGCGCGTCGATGAAGTCCAATTTTGATGGGAAAGTGCGCGAATTTTTGTTCTGCTCAAGTTATGGCAATTTTAAAATGTTTGATTTCCCCCAAAATTGGACTCGTTAGGTAGCAGCTACATTTCTTATCAAGTGGTCGACCCGGAATTCCTAACCTGTTATGTAGTTATTGCCACTAGAAGTCAAAAATGTTATTTCGGGAGGGGGGGGGAATGGAAAGGCAAAAAGAACCTTTCATCAATTATGAATGTTTGAAAAAATGTGAGGTCCGGTTGTTTCTTGGCGGAAAATTGGACTTTTCGACCCGCTCTTCAGATCAGAAACACATTAGCGAAGATGAACTTGTAAAGTTGAGTTCTGGACTGGAATTAAAGTTGGCTCCTTTCAACGCCGAAAATATTCTCAATACAACAAAAAGGAAGAATAGTCTATCATGGAGGTAATTATTTATTT
Source organism: Mesochordaeus erythrocephalus (assembly GCA_004367975.1). Taxonomy (NCBI): domain Eukaryota; kingdom Metazoa; phylum Chordata; class Appendicularia; order Copelata; family Oikopleuridae; genus Mesochordaeus; species Mesochordaeus erythrocephalus. The sequence continues at coordinate 5,158 of SCLF01462887.1, forward strand.
AATTATTTATTTTATTTAATAATAAAAGTCAAAAATTACGATACCATGTCCTGGGTAATAAGAGTCGATTCACGTTGGTTCCCGTAATTCGGGTTGGTAACAAATTATAATTTCCTCCCGCCATTATAAGCAAATCAAAAGCTACTAAATGACTTACAGAAGAGATGGCAGTAAATAAAGTTGTGGACATTATTATGGAAATGAAAGTCAATAATATCAACCACGGGTTCAATTGTACTGGGCTCCCCAAATTCAAAAAACAACATACAGAGCCTTTCCCGATCAGTACTGAAGAAATACTGGAAGAGTTAAATAATGCCGATCGTATTCAAGAGTCTATGGTTGAAAGATTGTCTATTACTCAAAAATATACTAAATCGTCACAAAATACGCAGCCGAAAATTACCAACTATTTTCAGAAAAAATAGTTAGTTATGTATCACTAACTTATCTCTAGAATAAAGCGTTTATACTTTAAAAAATATCTTTTACTAAAATGGTCAACTATTTGGCGTGACAATATTTGGCCAACTAGTGTATTATTAAATTTTATAATTGCCATAACTTGAGCAGCATTCGACGCGCACGTACGACGCGCACGTACGTATGTGAGTTACTTTTCTTCTCACGTGATCGACCCGAATTCCTAACCCGTTATGTAGTTATTAACACTAGAAGTCTGAAATGTGATTTCCGGAAGTATAGCCCAAAAGTGGAATTTCTAAGGTAGAAATTTTTAAAAAGTGACTAAATCACGAATTTTTCACTTTTTTTATTTTATTATGGTTCGGAAAACATGTTCACTAGAAATTCGGCTGGGAACAATTGCATAAAAACTAACGTTTGGGACCGTCAAAGTCAATCTCGTCTATTTTGGTAATGTGACTTTCGAGGTCCATAGCTTTAAAACGAATAATCACGGTATATTTTCGATACTTTTATTGGATGTTCTGTGGTCTACTTAGTCTAGTGAAATTTAGTTCCATGCGCTGGCATGCCCCCACGAGTTAAAATTAAAATCTTTTATCAAACTTTTCGACGTCTTCTAGATTTACAGGACGGGTATATTCGCCCATTTACCTAACCATCCCGCGTTTCCCTGTCAAATAAGGCACGTCCAAGTACCCGATTTTCGTTTCCAACTCTCTAAAACGAATAAATATTTTTAATTAAATTAACTGTAAAATCTTTCAATAGATATATTTAATTTGGAGTTTAATTACACATGTGCTAGTGGGTAATGTAATTGCATTACTGGATGATGCCACGAATAAGGCCAACCGTAATTGTCGTTTCTCGTCCGTAAGTAAATTTTCTTAATCGAAACAAATTGCACCTAGTAACTATAGTTTAATTTAATTCGTCAAAACACTATCTATTCTCTCTTAACGAAATAAAACTTGTGGAATGTTTCTGTTCCTAGTGCATCTGTCTCAAAAATGAATAAATATTTTTTATAGAATTTGTATGCTTACAAAGCTAATGGATCAGTCTTTCAATATGGAGATTAGTTATCCAGAAGTCTCTCAATTCCGGATTAGTCATCGGAAGCTGGACCTTAGTGGATAATGTAAGCTTCTCTGTACTATAAATGCCATTTTCGGCCATAGATGCATCTTTTTAACTAAAAAATTGAAATTACAGTTGAATGAAAAAAAGAGAGAATTAGTAACCTGAAGTGCGAAATACAGATGACGACTATTCTAAGTGATAACCAATCAAAGCTCAGGTTTCGCGATGAACAAAGGACGAAAATATTAAACAAATATATTTGTATACTTATAACAGAGAAATACCACAGTACAGAGGACGGGTGGTATCATAGAAACTGAAAAGAGATGATATATAATTTATCATGATTTTTCAGAGAAAAAAAGTGTTAATTCGAGAAAAAGAGAAAATGGAAAAAAATGAAACCTGACACCGGACCTATAGAGGTACGAGAGAAGAGTCTAGTAAGACTATCAGCAGAAGGTCGCCCTGAAGCCAATTTAGAAGGCTCGGGGGGGGGGGGCGGGCTTCTGGAATGTTCTAAGGGGTAAAGATACATATCCAGAATAAGCTGGTATGACTCATCTTAAAATGGGGATCAGCAATGAGAGGGGGTGGATATAGTATCTGAAGTTAATTTATTAAACTCAGAAAAATATCTTCTACTCAAGGGGGAAGTGCAATTACGCTAAGAATTTACCTCCAGAAAGGGATTATCGGTAGATAATCCCAATTAAATGCCTGCGAAGTCTTAGTATACTTCACTGCAATCGAGCGATTGCGGACAGGAAGGTTAACGAATAGTTACCGAGCAGCGGCGAGAGCTTTAAAAAAGGCTGCGAGAGATAATCAGGTGATAATGGCTCTTCCCCGCGAAGTTATACGTGACTTCTTATAATTATATTATAAGGCGGGAAGGTTAACGGATGGTTAACATACAGCGGCGAGAGCTTAAAAAGGCTGCTACAGTTTATCGGTAGATAAACAATTTTCCTCGCTAAGTGTTAACTTCAATACAATGAAATATTGTATGGCGGGAGGGTTAACCGGAAGTTAACAGGTAGCGGGGGAGCTTAAAAAGGATGCGTTAAGATTGTCAGATGATAATCGAAATTCACCGGAGGAATTATTGTAAAACGGGAAGGTTAACAGATAGTTAACAGGGAAAACGGTGTTCATATATGAGAATGTGGGAAGAGGGTTTAAGTAAACAGTGAATTTTGTCCCTCAAGAACCAACCTTCTCACTAAGGTTCAACCTTCCCACTCAGGTAACATTACAGAAGTGGAAGGAATAAAATAAGTGATTTAGTAATGTCGGATTATAAAAAATCAACCTGCTTACTAAGGTTCAACCTTCTCACTAAGGAACAACCTTCCCACCAAGGTGGGGTTAGAGAAGTGGGAAAATTGAAGTAAGTGAATTAATAAGGGAATTAATAAAATGCTTACTCTAAAGAATCAACCTTTGTATTAAGGTTTCACGTTCCCACTAAGGTTCAACCTGCTTATTAAGGGGGTATTGGGAAAGTAGGTTGGAAAAAATTAAGTGAATTAGTACAAAAGTGTCTTAAGATTCAACCTTCCTAGTAAGGTTCAACCTTCCTGCTAAGGAATAACCTTCCCACTAAGGTGGTATTAGAGAAATGGGAGAAATAAAATAAGTGAATTAATAACTTATTACTCTAAAGAATCAACCTTCGTATTAAGGTTTCACCTTCCCACAAAGGTCAACCTTCCTACTAAGGGGGCATTAAAGAAGTCGGTTGAAAAAATTAAGTGAATTAGTAGAAAGTCTTATTAAGAATCAACCTTCCTACTAAGGTTCAACCTTCCTACTGAGGATCAACCTTCCAACGAAGGTGGTATTAGAGAAACGGGAGAAATGATATAAGTGAATTAGTAACTTATTACTCTGAAGAATTAATCTTCCTACTAAGTTTCAACCTTCATATTAAGGTTCAAGCTTCCCACTAAAGACGAATTTTCTCTCTAAGATGGTTGTCTAGGGGAGTGAATTAAATGAAGACAAAGAAAAAGTAATACCAATAAATTAAACACTTCAGTTAAGAATGGGGTTATAAAGATGTTTACTATTTAGAATGACCGAAACGGAATTTAAAGAGAAATTCGGAGCATTTCTGACAACGGAGTTGGAAAACAAGGAGAAACATTGGAATCAGTTTGAAAGTTTCGAATTTTGGCCTATACCAGTGCACGATGGGAGAAGCGTGCCAGGAAAATAGTGTTCTTACATTTTGAGAGAAACAGAAGACAAGAGCTCTAACTAATTAATTGAAATGATTCCAGTAATTGTATTTCAGATTCTGACGAAATTGACCTTATACTACGTTATATGGAAAGTCGAAATTTATTTATCAGAAGAAGACCAACTGGTGTTAAGCTGGACAATAGCAATACATCACAGAGCCACCAAAAAGGATTTGCAAGCGGCCATACAAGCGGCCCACAAGCACAAGAAACAGAATTTTTCTGGTTCGGCGTGTTTGCTCTGGGACAATTCCAGAAGAAAACATGTACTGATGAATAAAGGATGGTGGCCAAAATTCACGCATTTTTCTGAACACATACAGAAATCAGACCAAAGTTTTGATCTTTGGATGTCGGCAATACATAAAACGGGGATCTTCGGAAATAACAGCATAGCAGAAATTTTATTGGTGGATGTTTTCTGAGAAAAAATGACAGACGAATACTTGGCTATCAGAAAACGGCTAAACCAAATGGAAAGAGGAGAGAATCCGGGAATTTTACCAACAGGAGTTCAACTTCGTTGGGAATTAGAAGAAAGGGACAACTTCCTTGAAACCGTGGCCAGAGCAAAAAATTACGCAGAATCAAGAATGGCAAAGTGCAAGATCGATATAAAAATCAAGGCAGCCATAGAGAGAATGGAAATCGAAGGAATACTAATGCTGGCACAAATGGCAGCTCTATTGAATATGGTCATGGCAGCAGAAGGAATGTATCCGGACAACAAGAACAATAAAAACTGGACGGAAAATAACGTAATAGATTGCTGGAACGAAATGACGTTCCGATGGATGCTAACAGCGATTCTGGAAGAGAAAGAGGTGCAACTTAATAACATGGCATCTAATCGAACAAAAAGAAACTTTAATGATGGTAATGCATAGAAAAATCGGCGAAGCGGGCCTGAGAAAATCCATTGACCCGGAAATTGCGAGGACACTGAAGAAAGTGGCGTATGGTTTTGTTTTTCAAAACAAAAAATACCACTTGGCAAAGGCTCAGAATCAGCTAGCAAGATTAATACTGCAAATACTGGAAGAAATGCGGAGATTTTCTGGGGAAATGGCTGGATGACATACGACGGTCACGCATTTCAGAGATTGAAAACAATCAGCGGGCAAGAATTGCTACAGCTTGAAAATTTTCAACCGGAAAGAATTATATGGACGGCATGGGAAAGATTAATAGATAACCCAGGTAGACAATTTTGAGATTTGCCAAGTTCGGAAACTCCGCTAAAGGAAGTAAGAAAGCTGAGACAGACCACAGGTGACTGGAAGGAAGAAAAACAAGGGTCGTCATTGGACTCGGCGTTGCATTCTCTAGGCCTAGAGGATGAGGAAGAAGGAAGGAAAGTAAAATAACTCGAAACAGAGGAAGATGTATACATCTTTGATATCCAAGCTTGGATGGAAAGCAAGAAATACAAGCGGGATAGTAAACGGTCAGAAGCTATGGTTAGACTACGTAATGAGCAGGAAAAATGAGAAACAATAACAATGGAAGAAATAATGTTGAACATTTTCTTTCAAATAAAACCAGAAAAGAAACTGGTGGTGAGTGAACTCCAGGATGATATGGGGGTAAAACAAGTCAGTGAGGAATATACAAGACCGGAGGAAGTCATTCAGAACTGCGAGAAGATTCACCAAAATAAAGATGGAGAATTGTATCCGTTAATAGGGACTTTCACGGGAATGAACTACAACTGGAATGTCCACCAATGGAAGGAAGTGTATTCACGGATTCTGGAACTGCTCCTCAAACTGGGAGCGGACACAGATGAGGGGTGGAAGAAGCTGGCAAAAAAATTAAAAAGACTGGCGTTAAAACAGGAGCTAATGAATCCAGCACAAGCAGGACGGAGAAAAGTCTCGAGAAACCTGAGGCAAAATGATATGGAAGACTTAAATTGGCTAATAAATGAATATGACAGTCGGGAAAAAGTGCTAATGATGGCGTTTAAATCGAACAATGGAAAAATTTCTTACACCAAAGATACAAATGCGACGATAACGCAGAGAGGGGCATTCCAAAATCGGGAGATGCTCTTTTACTTCACCCCAGCAGTTTAGGCACTACAACATCAAGCTGGACCAGACAGATTACTCTTATCTGACGTTAAGCTTCCTGCAAATGCTGAAAATGGAAAAAGGACATAAAGTCAAAGTAATGGATCTGACACATTGATTTGGAAGAGATGAGTCAAATAATAGAAAATTTGAACAGGAGAAAAACGAAGCTAGTAGGCTTTGAAAGAGCAACACATCAAGTCGCAAAATTGAAATGCTCACAAAAAGAGACGAGAGACAGAGAAAGTGGGATCATAAAAAAAGAAAACGGTCCTCCTGACGGAAGTAGATATGATGCTACTGATAAATAGAATGAAAAAACTAGGAATCAGGATTATATGGTTTAGCACCGGTCAACTTCATCAAGGAATGGTTGAGAGCGACGAAAGTGTTAAGACAAGAATTGCCGACGGAACTGATAAAGGAGTATTTCACGAAAGAAAGACAGAGAAAATTCTTAAAGAAAAAGAAGAAAATTATCTATGCGGACATCCTACGGACAGAAATGATATTAGTCAATCTGAGATCGGAAAAATAGAATGGCGACCTGAAATACTAAAAGCATCATTATACAGCAAAAGGAGAAAGAATGGAAATAGTTGGTGCGGCTCAAACGAAACGAAATGTGTTTGAGCTAGTGGATAAAAAGCATCTGGAAGACACGGTGCTAAAAATGCAACTGGAGGAAACCTCAGACAGCAGAAAAATGGTCTGGAGGGAGTGGAAAGGAATGAAGTTACCTTTTTTAACGAGCCTGCCAGCAAACAATTTTCTGGAAAAAGAAATAAACAAAAAACGGAACAGATGGTGGTGAAAACGAATTGGGAAGCGTTATCAGAACAAGTACTGAAACGGTAACAGAATGGTCTCATGAAGAAAAGGGCCAGATAGGTCATCTCTGGATACCAGCAGGTTACTGAATCGGGAAAACGGAACGAAAACGTTTCCACAACCTCCAAATGCACAGAAAGAATGGGTGACAAAGATAAAAAATGAAAAGGAAAGGGAGGAAATTGTCATGCTGAATCAAAAATTTCCACTACGAATACACATACAAAGAGATGTGAGTCAAACTAACACACGGCAAGAACTCAAGGACTCGTTCCCCATCATGAATATGGATGAATTCAAGGAGGTGTCGAGTCGAGCGGGTAGAGAAAACTGGGATTGGAACAGAATGGTAGCCCAAGAACAACCCAGACTCGAAAGACTGGAGCAGACAAATACAAGGGTGGTGCCGGACAAAATAAGGCGCGAATTCCGCTCGAAAATAGTGCAGAAAAGATCAATACAGATAGTATGCCAGGAGGAAAACAACTAAAGACTGGCGGCAAAAATGGCAAAGCATAGAACTAGAAATGGAGAGGATAATTAGTAAAGAGGGATAAAAAATGGTAACCTTCTCACTAAGGTTTAATCTTCCTAGTAAGAATGAACCTTACCACTAAGCTTAGGTCTTAACACTAAGATTAAACCTTACTATTAAGCTTGAACCTTATCACTAAGGCTCAGCCTTACTATCAAGGTGGAGTTTTATCAGTAAGATGAATTTTCTATTAAGAGTTTATTAGAGGAGAGAAAAGCTTAGTGGAAGGAAAAGTAGAAAGGTTCAAAGGAAAGTTAGTTAAATTGCGTTAAGGTTCAAGGGCATCATGAGCCTCAGGCGACAAAACGTCAATGTGGCATGCAGTGTTATGGGTGCAGCTGCAGACTATCCGAAATTGGTCAGATTGCTCTATAGACCAAACTTCCTAAATCCAGGTGCGCATTGGCTATATATGAGCCCAACTGAGCTCAGACGGCCACAGTTGACTATTAATAGCCAACAAAAAGATTTTTTCAAAATCTGTTTACAGACAGTTTTAACGAATCGCGAGTTAATAAAAAACAAGGAGATTATTAATAACCTGTTGGACACGTTGAGAGTAAGGCCGACAGACTTAGCCGACGCACAGGTTAACAACTGGTTGACATTCAACCAAAAAATAGCATATTTGCTTAACAAAAAGGTAAGAAAATTTTTATTTGGGTTAACAAAACTGAGAGCAGAGTCGCAATATTAGGGTATAAAACCCTGACAATGAGATACTGCACTGAGAAGGAGGAAATAAGATTATTACTAAGAATAATCTATTCAGTAATGGATCAATTTTCAAAGAAAATGGGAAGGAATAAAGAAATTGGAAAAAGGAAAATGTGCAATTGCACCAAGTTTTTTCTGCCGTTACTTCCCATAAAAATTTCATTAGAATTTTATTAAATTGTAAACCCTAATGAAAATATTTTAGAAATGGATCAAGTTGCTGTATTATCGGATTCGGGAAACCCTCTGCCGTACATTCACCTCGAAACGAAGCACAAATTTGGAGTTCGAGCGGGTACGCGCATACTAAAGGTAAAAGAGAAAAACTTGAAACCCTCGGTTCCGATGCGAGGTAAATGGGCATGGAAGGTTAAAGAACTTTTTAAGGAACTGCTGACGATGGACGATCTCAAAGTACAGCAAGGAGCCTTCAGAAAGTCGATGATAGACTTTCTGATCTGCATAACAAATGCTTTCGATCACCGAAAGCGAACTGCATGCAGTCAAGACGCAATCAACGAAATGTGGTCGTTCATGTGTCTTATTAAAGACAGATGGATCGACGAGTGTGAGCAACTCGTACCCACAGGAGGTGGAACAGCAGAGGAATACGAATCAGCACAGCAAAAACTGACTCGAGCACTTGCGATGGATAAAAACCAGCAAGAAATGATGGAAATCCTGGAGGATGAGATTCAAGAACTCAAAGAAAAACTGGCAGAATCGGGAAGAAACCTAAAGAAGGCGGAAACTCGCGCACTGGCGTTTCAAACCAACGAAAAATCAGCGCATAAAAAACTAAAAGAAGTATAAATGGACTTCGATAACCTCAAATCTCAATTAGAGGATGAAAGTTTCGATCAATCGGAAGAAACTCTGATAGAGCAAGAAGAGATCCAAAACCAGAGCCTGATAATGACGCCGGAAAATCAGGAAGTTCGACGACCAGAGTCGAGACAGTCAGGACCGATACAGTCTACGCCGGTTAAAGAAAAAGTTCTGGAAAATACAGCAACACGGAAGGAAAAAGCCGAGTTGGTGGAGCTGAAATCAACAGTGGACGACAACAAACTCATTTTCGAGCAATGGGCTCTAAATATGGAGCAAGTGACGGAAGCAAACAAGGAATTGTATGATAGACTCATAAAGCTAGAAACATTCAAAAATCACAAAGAACAATCAATCCTGCTGTCGTAAAAACAGTTCGAGGACGAAGAAAAGGCAAGAAAAAAATGTGAGGAGAAAGCCAAGAATTTATTCGACAAAATACCAAAGAGAATGGAAAGAGAGAGGAATGCAGAAAGAGAGAGAGAGAGAGAGAGGAGCTCGAGAAGAAAATTGCTGATCTGGAAAAGGTGGGAAAAAAGAGACGGACTGGCAGAAAGTGAAAAATTCCGAGAACAAGACGAAAATAATAAACTTCTTCAAAAACATACGAATGCAATTATCGGATGAAGAAGGAGAGAAATGGTGGTCGAAAAAGACGGTGGAGCAACGACAACTATGGCCGAAAGAAATGATGTATTACAACTATTGTTATAATACCATCAGATGGATGCTTACGAATATGGGCAAATCAAGCAGTGAAGAATTCGTGACAATGGCCATGAATTTAAAGGGATTGTTGATTAGTATGCAGCTAAATCACTGTGAGCAAGTAGCTCGCATTGTGGAACTGCTGGAAAAACCATCGCGTGCTACGAGATTCAGTGGACAGCAACATAAAGAATTTCGCTTCTTAATCCCGCTGCTGGAGCAAACGACGGAATTGCTATACAGTGCAGAAGAAGTGGAAAAGTACGTACGAATTCGGGCTAGACAAGCTTCTTATTCGCGGGGAAAAGGGGTTAGAATTCAATTTAAGAACTCAAAAACTGATATTCACGATCTCTTTTATAGCACACCACTAATCGAAAAGAAAAGAAAGCTTGAAGATCGATTCCAGATCACGTCAGAAACGGGAGAATCAGACGATGAGTTAATGCCCCTGAAAGTGGCGAAAGAAATGAAAAGCTTCGAAATGGACATGCAAGCGCAAAGAGAGAGTGAAGAACGGGTCCGACAAACCATCCAAAACATGGAAAACGATGCCGAAACGGAGGCATACGAAAGACTCGTGGACACCATCGCGCAGAAACCAAAAAAGAAGATGAAAAAGCGACCACGAAAAAT
>SCLF01463990.1:0-15239 GCA_004367975.1 Mesochordaeus erythrocephalus
ATATTCTAGGCCACCTCTGTCGTCCTCGTACCGATATAGTAACGCATATCCAGTAGGGTAGGGGCTACGACAATCATATGCTATAGTAATGGCAATGGCGAACAAGCTTTCCCACCATAAATATTAATACATAGCTTTATACGCAAGTCATTGTGTACGCCAAAGGGTTCTGGGAAAAGAAAAATGAAGTGATACGAAAAGGAAAAAAGATCATAATAAAATAACGAGGTAGAGTCTATAAAGACTTCCGCTTGGTGGCAAACCAACGAGCTGGGATGAACCACCGAGTATTTGATGGACAAATGAAATTCGTCCACAAAATCGGCATATTCTGCTATGCCTTGACAACGCGCCATCAGACATTGTCAACCAGCGTTCAAAAACATATATATAAATATTTTCGCCTCTAGAATGAACACTCAGATTGAAACCTTTGGACCTATACTAGTTTCAAGAAAAGTATTCGCACTTGGATAATCTCTAAAGAAACATATTTCCGAGTAATGTAGCTTGCCAATATGCCATCAAAAAATGGGGGTAAGTTGGACTGATGTAATACCAAAGTCTTAGCGTATTGGTTCCACCTGATATGATTAAATTGAAGTTAACGAATTAACAAACAAAATGCAAGAAGCTGATATAACGGACGAGGATGATAATATGGACGACCAACAAAGTGTCGAAAATCGATTTGCACTGGGTTTCTGTCTGAATGCTAGGTTTATCTGACAATGTTGGAAAATAACATGTAGTCTATGAAATAATTTTGACCGTTAACTTAGGGGAGTAGCATTGCAATCTGAACAGAACGTTAAATTATGGGCTCATCGTTATCTTAATTGACGTTAACTTACGGGTGCACCTACTATGGGCGAACAAGTGCTATAAAACAACTGCTCCCAGATCTATATATTTCAAATAACGGTCATATTATTAAAATCCGAGAAATATAGACCATTCTCAGACATTCGACCCTAATATACATCATAAACTGTAACTATAGATTAACTTGTGAAGACTTACCCTAACCAATGTAATAAATAATTCATTATTGATTTTTCGTCTAATATAAAATGCTAACACCGAATAATGTGACGTAAAGATTCGATTTTACAATGAAATACCAAAAGGAATAAGTAGACTCGCTTTTCCAATAAACATTTGTTTGTGTTATCCAAAACTAATTCCACGATTTAACTGCGCTAGATGCCATGCCTCTATGAGTTAAAATTAATGTTTAACGGAAAACGTTATTTCACGTTTTATATTTAGGGGGCTTAACTATAAGACGCCGTGTAATTTTGTACATTCTCAGAGCTGATTCGGAATCGCAAGAAAAAACTATCAGACTCACTAAGTCTCGTTAACCGACCCTTCCCACTTGAACAGGGGGAGGGGTCAGTTTTGGCAGGCGTGTCAGAGAACTGCTTTCTCTTGCAGTTCATCAAAACGTAATGTTTGCAAAGATGAGCATAGCTGTCTGCTTTGTAAAAAATGTGCTCGCTCTCATCCTCCACGGTCTCTATCTAATTTAGACACTGCTACACCGTAAATTAGATAAGAATACTTATGTATAATTTGTTTTCTATACAATCAAGGATACCCAAAGAACATTTGTAAAATGAAGCTCAGTTATTGGGGTTAAAAGACTTGGAGTTGTGGTCGGAAACCGTTGGATTTCTGAAAAAAAAACTGGTATATATTAAATAAAAAATGTTTACAACGTGAGACCAGTCTTTTTTTTCTATGCCATCATGGACACAATGCGAAACATAATAAATTGAAAGCGAGTTCCTACCGTTAAAATTCTTGGAGCTGTAATTAGTAAACCGTCTGATTTCTGCAACAAAAAAAAACGACACTGCTTCAGTGTATATTCAATAAATAATGTTCTGTGAATGATAGGACCGCCAAGTTTTTGACTGTAACGACAATGATCCAAAGTCAAAACACTGAGGTCCGACCGCTGTGATAATGGCAGTTAAATTTTGCAAATCGCTTGGATATTCACAAAAAGCGAGACAACGCTTTTGGTTTGCCAAATTAGTTACACTGAACCAGCAGATCCGTCCATTCGTTCTCGAGATATCTGCGATAGAAGAGCGTTTTGGACGTTTAAACAGATATATTTTCTATTCCTGATTTTAATTTCTAGCTCCTGGAGAATAAGCATAAAAAGCTGTAGCCATTTTTGTGGCCGAAAAACAATAGCTCTCCAGTTTTCTATAAGATGGTTAAAACCGGAAACCGATACCCAGGGCTTCCAATAAAAGTATCGAAAACATATTCCAATTATTTGTTTCAAAGCTATGGACCTCGATAGTCACATTGTCCAACATGGATCAAATTGACTTTACCGTCCTAAACTTAAGGTTTTATGCAGTTGTTTCAAGTCGAATTTTTAGTGAACATACTTTGGGATCTTGGCATGCTTTCTAAATAATAACGAAATAGAAAAATTCGGGATTTTTGTTGAAAATTTGTACTTTAGAAATCCCACTTTTGGGCTATAACTAGGTCATGTGGTAAGAATTCGGGGTCGGTCCTTTGAGCCAATCCGACATACTTCCCGAAATCACATTTTGGCTTAAAATAGCCATGAAATTTCATAATATTTTAGAATTTCTGATTTCGACCGAAATTGGACTCATTGGACGCGCACGAATGTCAGCATCATTTCTTCTCATAGGATTGGCCCCAAATTTCTAACCCGTTATAGCCACTAGAAGTCAAAAAAGTGATCTCGGGAAGCATGTCGGATTCGCTCGAAGGTGGACTTATTCCACGCTTCATGACTCCAACTGCAATTCATCTCAAAGTGACCTAGTTATAACCGAAAAAAGGGATTTCTAAAGTACACATTTTCGACAAGTGATAAAAATCACGAATTTTACTTCTGTTATGATTTAGAAAACATGCCAAGATCCCAAAGTATGTTCACTAAAAATTCGACTCGAAACAACTGCGTAAAATCTTAAGTTTAGGTTGGTCAAAATCAATTTGTCAATTTTGGACATTGTGATTTCGAGGTCCATAATTTTAAAACAAATAATTGGAGTATGTTTTCGATACTTTTATTGGATGCCCAGGGGTCCACTACCAGATTCGAAACCGCAAGAATTTGCAACTGTCGACCTAAAATTAATAATCTTTCACGAGTCCAAGCTTAGTATTGTTTTCGTTTGGAGTGGTAGTGGTTGCGCTTCCTATAATTTTAAAATAGGAGAATCCTGACCTTGCCAATGCTACGAAAATAATAACGCCCATTTCTTAAATTCGCACTCTAAACACAATTCTAGTTTATAGTTGTTTAGTACACTGAGAGGCCCAGTATTGAACTTTCACCTTTATACAGATCGCACAGATTAAATTTCATCTAGGTACAGGACAATCGGGTGGCTTGCCACATTTATGGAAAAGCGGGGAGTGAATGGAGCTTTTACTTTGGGGTTAAATTCACAGATCTTTATCGCGCTTGATATTGAGCAGTTCGACTTCAAAAACTAGATCAGATCCAGCTGGAATGGAACCTGCGCCACTATCGCCGTATGCAAGTGAAGCAGGAATTTTCAGTTTTCTCTTCTCGCCAATACACATATTGGTTAGGCCCTAGTACAGTGTTAAGTTGAGCAAAAATAATACAAATCAAAGGAATATATATCACCGAGTTTCTAGAAATAGCTAATAATGGTCTATCAATTTCCGATATACCATTTTACCGTTTATCTAACATATTACTAATGATGATAAAGAAACAGAAAATACAATAAAACTGATAGCTTAACGAGGCTTAGCGTGTCTTTTATGGTTTTTTCTTATGGTTCCGAATATGTTCTTAGAATATCCAAAGTTATACGGCGTCGTACAGTTAACCCCCCCTAAAGACAGAACGTGGAAAAGGCCTTTTTTGAAACAACGTAATTTTAACTCCGTGGGGTATGACAGCTAGATTAAGTAGATCCCAGGGCATCCTATAAAATCATCGAAAACATACGTCGATTGTTTGTTTTAAAGCTATGGACCCCTAAATTTACATTGTTAAAAAATGGAGAAAATTGACTTCAACCGTCCTGAAATTTAGTTTTACGCAGTTGTTTCCAGTCGAATTTTCAGTGAACATACTTTGGGATCTTGACATGTTTTTTAAATCATAAGAAAATAGAAAAGTGAAAAAGTCGTGATTTTGTCACTTTTTTATATGTGTACTTTAGGAATTCCATTTTGGGCTATTACTAGGTCACGTGTTAAGAATTAGGGCCGGTACTTTGAGAAGAATTGCAGCTGGAGTCATGACGCGTCGAGTAAGCCCACTATGGAGCCAATCGGACATACTTCCCGAAATCACATGTTTGTATTCTAATTGCCCTAAAATTTCACAATATTTTGAAGTGTTCTATTTCCCCAGCGAACTCCTAACCCATTATGTAGTTATAGCCACTAGAAGTCAAAAATATGATTTCGGGAAGTATGCCCGATTCTGAGAACAGATTCGGAACCGAAAGAAAAAAAACTCTAGAAGACTCAATAAGGCTCGTTAATCTATCAGTTGCTGCCGGAGACCCAGGGCGGGCGTGAAACTCGTGTAATAAGGGTTATTATTTCGTACGGTGATAGTACCAACAGTAACTGCGGGGTTACTTTTGGTATATAAGCGTTTACTCCATAGGTAGTATCACCGTTACGAAATAATAACCCTTATTACACGGCTGACAACCCCCCCCCCTCGGGTTCTCCGGCAGAAACTGATAGATTGACGGCGTCGTATAGTTAACCCCTCTAAAGACAGTACGTGAAAAAACCTTTTATAGAAAAAACATTAATGGTAATTCTTGGGGCATGGCAGCCAACCGAACTAAATCATCCTGGATAAATTAGGCCTCTGGGCATCCAATAAAAGCATAAAACATACTACGATTATTTGTTTTAAAGCTATGGACCTCGAAAGTCACATTGTCCAAAATGGAGCGTCCTAAACCTTAGTTTTTACGCAGTTGTTTCGAGTCTGGATTTTTTAGTGAACATACTTTCGGATCTTGACATGTTTTCTAAATCATAACAAAATAGAAAGCGAAAAATTCGTAATTTTGTCACTTGTTGAAAATTTGTACTTGAAAAATTTCATTTTTGGGCTATAACTAGGTCACATGATAAGAATTCGGGGTCGGTCCTATGAAACTAATTGAAACTGGAGGCATGACGAGTCGAATAAGGCCACATTCGAGCCAATCGGACATACTTCCCAAAATCACATTTTTAGACATAAGTTGAGCAGAAAAAATTGTACGCACTTTTGGTAACGTAAAACTTTGATCATGAATTCAAACCCTATAACGCGATATGACTCCAGCTTCAATTCTTCTCAAAGGATCGACCCCGAATTCTTAACACGTGACCTAGTTAATGCCCAAAAATAGAATTTCTAAAGTACAAATTTTCAACAGGTAACAAAATCGCGAATTTTTCACTTTTCTATTTTCTTATGATTTAGGAAACAGGCCAAGATGCGAAAGTATGTTCACTAAAAAATCCGACTCGAAACATCTTCGTAAAAATTAAGGTTTAGGACGTTTAAAATCAATTTTGTCCATTTTCAACAATGTGATTTCGAGATCCTTATCTTTAGAACAAATAATCGGAGTATGCTTTTGTTGTATGTTCAGGGCCTATGTAATTTAGCACGATTTATTTCGGTCCAGTGCCATGCCGCAGGAGTTAAAATTAATGTTTTTTCAAAAAAAGTTTTTTAACGTTCTATCTTGAGGGGGGTTAATTATACGACGTCGTATAATTTTGATATTCTGAGAACATATTCAGAACCGCACGGAAAACTCTATAAGACTCGCTAAGGCTCGATCAGCTATCAGTTGCTGCCCGAGGCCCGGGGTGGGCGGGTTTGACACCCGTGTATTAGTAAACATATTTTGCAACGTGGAGTATAAATTAATTTGTATTTACCTGATCCCAACCTTTAATGACCTGTCCAGTACCCAGCGTAAATTCAAATGGACCGCGGTTACGAGACGAGTCAAATTCGTTACCACCAACAAGGAGTGTTCCCGTATAATGCATAGATAGCGTATCTCCACGTCTGGTTTTTAACTTGCATTGATCTGCGGGTACCCTATGTTTAATCCCGATTTGTAACTAAAACATTGGTTTCAGTAAAGTATTATATTAGTTAATAAACAATTGGCAAACTAAACTACATTAGTGACGTTTATTAGAATTAGTAATTGTGATTTCATTAGTTTTTGATTTTCACGGTCAAAATATCCATTCAGAGAAATATAGGGCCACCCGATTTTTGCAAGTTATCAATATCACAATGTTCACATTCAATTCAACAATCGGGAAGGTTACCATTGCCAACCATTTCATACCTTATCAATGGCATATCCAAAACTAAACAAACAAAACGCCATAAGCAATTTCATTCTAAAACAAATTCAATTAAATATATTAGTTCGGAATATTTATCGATATAATCCCTTATAAGTGCGATGGATTTTTGATCCAACGTTATCCAGCGAATGAAAAAGTGTCTCATCTTGCCCGGATACCAATTTCCACCTGTCAAAGTTATTCCGAATGCCGCCCATATTTTTCGCATAAATCTCGCGATGAGTAAAGAAATTTTCATTAGCCATCTCAATCTTTCTTTCCTCTTCGTACATTTCTATAGCACGAGTTGCTATAGCGAAGTCAGCTAATTTCCAAAGGTTAGGTCTATTGTAGGACAACTATTTTCAGCCTAATTTTTGGAAATCAACTGCAAGTTCATAAAAACTTTTGCAACCCAGAGTTATAAGATTTGTCTTTGATATAGGCATCATTTTTCCAAAGCCAAAGTTTTTGTAATAGTCGAGCTTTTTGCCTTCAATTGACTTCACTGCAGCTTCGAGAACTGGATAAATATGATGATATTCACAGTCAACATCAATTTCGAGTATAATTTGACGAGCTAAAATAATTTATTATAATAATGGTAAATTATGGCCCAATTTCAATAATAAAAATAAAGAAACCATGGGAAACTTCGCGCGGTTTCGGAAGATTATATTAGTTGTATCTGTAATAAACGCAGACTGTAGCTTCGTGTTGTTCCTTCTACTCTTTTTGCAATTCTCCCAGATTATTTTATAATAATGCGATATCATATAGAAGTGACTCGGGACATTATAAGTTTATACTTGGCCGGTTAATTATCATACAGTTATTTAGTGAGCTTTTTTATCTTATTAGTTTACTAATGACGGAAATATATTAATATTCCAAACTTGTTTTTCCAATTGTTTAAAGCGTAGTGAAATTAGCAGAGCCATAGATAAAACATTACCCTTGTACAATTAACATGGGCATCATAAACTTTCAAATAGCTCCCCAAATTCACTAGATTTTCCTTCCATCATACGGCTTTGCAAGCACTTTTAGCATAGTCCTGGAGAAAAAGCCGATCTTCAAGTGGAAGAGTGGTTCGAATTTATGTTATCCTACCGATAATTGATGATAGAAGTATCACTTGGGGGTATAATGCTCTACCACTGAGATATGACGTAAGCGGTTAATATTAGACCACCATATTAATCTTATAGCCTCGGTATATTAACGAGGCGTTAGACTATGATAACCATACCTTACAATTGGAACGTATGGAGAGGCTTCTGTAAATGTTATATTTTTTGAAACATTGCCGTAGAGCCATAGTTCTATGAACCGAGGTTCCTAGGTAATGCAAGTTGGTGTATATTATCTAATTAATATATTAGTTTAATATACAACAGCCTTATCGTAACTAAACTTTTCTAAATTTTTAGTAGCTTTCTTCTCAAGTGTAAGAACATTGCCTATTCTCGATGTAATCTATCATTGCCATTTTAGGCCATAAATGATGTATATCTAACGGTACGGATATAGCTTTCTATTTTTATTTGAAAAGACTAGCTTTTCCAGGAAGTTTAATTTTTTGAGCTTTTGGTAGGTCATAATAATATATAATGTACGGTAGCGGTGAGGATGCTTTGTCGAACCGTTGATATGAATTTAGAACGCAGTGGTCGACTATGGCAAGTGGCGTTTTCTTATAGTGGGGATTCAACTTTATTGAATTGGTAACAATATGCCTTAAATCACAATACATACATTTGCGATTAATATCACCGATTCCTTTTATTCAGTTCAAATAAGCACGAACATTACTCCTCATTTTCGAATTTGTGCTCCATTTTTTTTACTTGGAATATATTCTCACAATTCCAATAGCATTTCCAAAATTTATGAGGGTTAAACAGCAAGTGTTTCTGAGTTATATGTATGTTCCGTATCGTTAATACGAAACATGATTACAGGGCAGGCCAGCGTTGACTTGTTGTTACCACCATTATTATGGTTTTAGAAGGTCTCATTTAAATATCTATGGAAATTCTCGGTTTTTAGTAATATTTAGCTCTCGTTCATTTGAACTCACACATCTCGTCAACTAATTGAATTAAACGCGGATACTATATATACCATTGGATGTGGATATTTCTCCTTACGCTAATTTGTGGGTCATCGGGTTTTAATGGGGTGTTTATTTTTTCCTAAAGCTATTATCCAGATGTTGGATTTACGCGGCCAATCTATATATGCGCTTTTTGTGATTAATAGTTCTAGTTACAGCTGTGGAAAAATAATTCCACTAGGAGATAGCCCATGCGCTGATTTCCGAATCAAACGATAATTTTATTTATTTGCTTATATTTGCTCCTCTATTTGTTTCTTTAAATTTAATATTTCACGTCGATTGCCGTCTAGCTGAACTCGGCAGTATGACAGTCCATATTACATTGTTCAATTGTCAACGTCAGCATTTCAGCTTTTTAGACTTCATCACAGTGACTTCAAAATCGTGTTACTCTGGATTACCGTTGTTATGAGACGTGTCTTTGACATACTTTTTTTTATTCATATTTCTATTAATGTTTTTTCTGTTTCCAATTTTTAATGTGATTCTCAACCTGATTTAATTTTACTCAACTGACTTTGCCATCCAAATGAATTAACCCTCTTGTAAAAAAAACTGTCACGCTGTGATTTTTGACCTCAAAAATGGCCACAATTTTTGATGTTTATTCCCCAGTAGTTAAAGTTTTTAATTGGCCATAGAAAATCTATAGGTGATTTTAGCGATTTTAATTTTAGCTTTTAATGACTTTTAATTCCAATTTTCAAGCTAGATTTGACAATTTTGGCGTAGTTGTGCAATGTACAGCGCATTGCCTACCAACTTCTACCGAACCTCTAATATTCCCACTTGAAAGATCATTATACGCCATTGACGGAAACGAATAATAATAACCGAGTTAGTAGATGGATATTACTACAATAAATGCCAAGATGTATTACTAGAATTACTTACTAGCGTTCCGATCAGCAGTAGCATAATATAACCGTGATTATAATAATATATGACTTACGAAATGTCAGAAACTATAATTCAGATATTTCTAATTTGCAGAAAGTTCATCTAAAAATAGAGCCCAAAATAATCTATCACTAAAATATTTCGCCGCATATCAAACATAACATTTTTAAAGTCATCCATTACAGTTTAACCCTCTCTGAAAATGTCATTTTCTGCACAAACCATAATTGCAATGGTTAGTTTACATATAGTAAATGGTAGCGAATAGCTATTTTTATATTCATTAAAATACATCAGCCAAAAGGGATATTGTGTATACCTCTTACCGGTGTTACCCAATTCCATATTCGTGGTTTACCGCCCTTGAGAGTTGCATTTAGAATTCTTTTTGTAACAGGATGCCATGGTTCTGGTATGCGATAATAGGCACAGGCCCCCATCTCTTTCATTTTCAGATCAGGTTTGTTTATCATTCGATTCAAAGCTTTTGCCAAGTTAGAGACATTGAACTGTCGCACCAGACGAAAATGATTTCAGAAAAATACCGTCTAATAGAATGAATGAACGAAGTTCCTTTTGTGATATATAGCGGTGATCGGTATATTATAACTAATCAGTATAAAAATGGGGCCTGCTAATGTTGTTGAATGTTATGGCTCCTTTGTAAATATCTATTTTTATTTTAGTATAGTAGAGGCCAAACGGCGCGTTGTAAAAAAAGTGTTTGTGCCTTGAGATGTCATTC
Source organism: Mesochordaeus erythrocephalus (assembly GCA_004367975.1). NCBI lineage: Eukaryota > Metazoa > Chordata > Appendicularia > Copelata > Oikopleuridae > Mesochordaeus > Mesochordaeus erythrocephalus. The sequence goes on from SCLF01463990.1 coordinate 10,149, forward strand.
TCTCTATCGTAAATGGACTTTCAAAATACCGTATCTTGTCATTTGTGTTCTCTACCGAGTTCATGAATAGAAATAATAACTTTTAGCAACTTTAAGTACTTTCACTTTCTCCGAGAGAAATTAAATGTTTTCTACGTTTCAGTCGGTATTTCGATAATGCCGTAATTTTTTAATGAAATTTTTAACGGTAGGTTCTATCTTTAAATTTATTTATTTAATTTGGGGACTCGTCCTCTAGTAGCGTCGCATTAGTGTAAAATCTAATTGACATGCACAGCGTGAAGTGATTTATCTGTAATTGTCTAGGTAACTAGTGATTTCTCTTAGCTGAAATTCAGTCGCTACATTGATCTTGCATCTGTGAACCATATGAAAACAAATTAAAGTTATCTTCACTAATGCCACTTATTAGTAAATAATAAATAAAGAGATATATTGGAGCATTAAATCGTTAGCTATCTTATCGCCGGAGGGAGGGAAACAGAGAGAAATCCTGTTTTCGCCCTAATATTCTATTTAAAGTTGCCAAAAGTTGTTATTTTTTCCTTGAGTTTAGTACAGAACAAAAATTCAAAAGTACAGCTTTTTTAACCAATCAAGGCTGAGAAAATGCATTCACCTTGACAACGCTCAGTTCGAGAGCTACTGTACTAAAACCAAAAAAGATATGAAGTAGAAATACCGTTAGAACGGCAATAAGTTAATCTTTAATTGTGCATAATTTCAAAAGGACATAATGTAGTTTTCGAGGAAAATGTGAATGAATGTTCGTTCGTCAAATGAGGCAAGTGTGGAAATCCATAGCCTACGGTTTGAAGCACTTAGACCAGAAAATTAAAAAAAATCTGCCATAAATAACCAAAATATATCAACTTTTCCTAGTGCCATGGTATTCATTTGCACTGCCGTTAGTCTAAAGCCTGTTAAAGCTATAATACCGTATTCAGCCGTCATTTTTGAGCCATAATCTGTCGCAACTCCCCGTTCTAAGTATCTTTTACGGGTCGTCGTTATTGGTTCCAATTTCAATTTATGATTATTCTCCAAGGGGCGTAGATTTTGCGCTTCCATTTCGCGGCCCAATTTAGGTATTTTCGGAGGCATGAGGTCGTGTGGTCCCCATCGATATTTGGAATTCAATCTGGAGTTTACAGACAACCCACGAATAAATATACGTTTGATCATAGTCTAAAGATCATATAGTCATGTAGATCTGAATTGAATATAAATTATAGTATTTTGTAAGGCTAGATGTTGCACAGAATAAAGAATTAGAATGTTTCACAAATATTTCAGAATGTAACTATAGGATGTACATTATGCTTATTTTATGTTGATAAACTGTAAATATTGACGGATTTACTAAGGACTACATTAAAAAGTATTCACATATAAATGTTTTGATTGTGTTTGACAGTTGATATATTAGTAGTATTATAAAATTTTTGTTTTATAATAATTTATTGCAAGCTTTATGTTCATCGTCCGGCTATTTTTTAAATACTTTACGACTGTTCAGTCATTTCTCATAAAAAACCCTGATGATGAACATAAAGTTAAAAAGCTTGCAATAAATTATTACAAAACAAAATTTTTATAATTTTATTAATATATAAATGTATATGACAGTAGGCTATAGCTCAGCCAAATTAACCAACTTCGATTACTGCTAATCTATTTAAGGCAAACATCGTAACTAATTAGTTTTGGTTAACCATCCACGTGTTACATATACATAGTTCTTAACCAGTAGATACCACTGTATCGTTTGGAAATTTGGCATCATTGAAAATCTCTGCAAAGTTTTTACATAGAAATTAAATATATATATTGAACCCTTAGCTATCTAACGATAAAAATGTTATTCAAAAATATTAATGCGTTCTCGTACTTGCTAAAACTTTGAACCACTCGAAAACAGAGAGAAATATAGAAAAACATCAGTTTTCAGGGTATTATATTACTTAAAGTTGGTAAACAAAATATTTTATGCATTTGGTACAACTAAACTTCCAAGGTAGTCTTTTTTTGTTAAGAAAATCCAATGACGGCTGAGAAAATGGCATTTAAATGTAAAAACACTTTCTACAACGCTCCGTTTGGACGCTACTGTACTAAAATCAAAAGAGATATTTCCAAAGGAGACATACCGTTTGATCGGCATTTGGTCATGCACAATTTCAAAAACTTACAATTTATGGAAAATGAAAGAGACGAAAAAGGTCAAATGAGCCATGAGTAGCATGTACTAGTTGATGATTATTTTAGTCTAAATCCAGTCTATAGCTAATCAATTTTTGCAATATAAATCAAATATATCATATATCCTAGTTTTATTAATTGAGGTTCCGATGAAAAGACTATCGCGCTGATAGTCTACTGACAACTTATTGTGGATAAAGAGTCAGTTAATATATATATAGAAAATGATACCATATGATGAATGCAAGTATAGAAAATTCATGCCAAACGGGAAATATTAAATGGTCGTACTGCTTTGCATGTTCAATAAATATTCCTTCTTTTCAAAAATATTAAATTATCCAATATTAACATAGTACACCCCCTTTGCTCAGGTATTTTTACCAGCGCTGTGGTTTTTCGACCACAAAAATGGGTAGTTACGCTCTAAAAAACCTTCAAATAATTTCCTAATTTGCGTGGTATAAGAGTAAGCTATGAACCAATGAAAATGTTCATTTTTTATCGGATAGTGCAGTTCTATTGCGATTTCAGGGAAAACTAACGAATAAAATAACGTGGGGGAGATTTAAAGAACATATAATAATATTACCATAAGAGTTCCCCCGTGGTCCAGGTTACAAAACGGCGGTTAACGGGACTTAGTGGGTCTAATTACAGAATGTCCAAAATTATACTCCTTAATACAGTTAACCCCTTCTAAAGACAAAAATGAGTCGAATATAGTTGACTTTCACCGTCCTGAAATATAGTTTAAACCCAGTGTTTCGAGTCGAATGTTTAGTGAACATACTTTGCGGTCTTGGCACGTTTTTTAAATCGTAATAAAATCGAAAAGTGAAAAATTCGTGATTTTGTCACTTTCGAAAATGTGTACCCTTTTCGGTCTAGTTTTTGGTCTGTAGCGGGTCACGTGTTACGAATTCGGGGTCGGTGCTCTGAGAAGAATTGAAGCTTGAGTCATGGGGCCTCGAATAAGCCCACTTTCGAGCTAATCCGACATATTTCACGAAATGACAGCAACGGGTCTATGAGAAAATCAATCAAATTTGATATGTTATAGAGTTTGGCTTCACGATCAAAGTCTTACATTACGAAAAGTGCGGACAATTGATTCTTCTCAAGTGATGGTTATTTAAGACTTCATGATAGGGGTTTTGGGGGGTTAACTGTACGAGGGAGTATAATTTTGGACATTCTGTAATGAGATGAAAAGCCGCAAGAAAAAACTCTATCAGACTGGCTAAGTCTCATTAACCGACGTTATGCCACCCAGACACCCGGGGGCTAGACACTATTGTAATAACTACAATGTGAACGTTAAAATAGTTTTTAACCAAGCCAATTTTAACGTTTACATTGCAGTGATTATGAGACTATCGTTTTTATTACTCCTTAATGGTTAACGCCGGTAATGAAACTTGAAACTTCTGAATCGTTAGTTTTTTTGATTTATGGTCATTTGTTCAGCAAATGTTTATGGTCCTATAGTTTAATTTATTGCTTTTCGCCGGTTAAGCCACCTGTTAAGCCACTCTCAAGTACAACTGCAATTTACGTCTTGAAGGTGGATGTATACAACTTTGAAACGTACATTTTTTGTCTTATTCTGGTTCTTATTTCGGTTTTTATTTTGGTTCTCATGTTTGTTTTATTGCAATTTTTATTTTGGTTTTTATTTCGATTTTTTTCGGTTCTATTACCGGAAAAACTTTATTTTATCCTATTTGAGCACAGTTGTACTTTCTGGTCCATTAACTCGCCACGTTAGTGCCATTTAATGACTAAGGGGGCCGGTATGAATTCGGCACGTCGAAAAGGCCTAATTCGGCACAACATCGGTACAAAAGTGCCGAATTAACACTTCGTTTTTGTCCAGTTTAACAACCCGTATCGATTCAACTAAAATAACTCTAATTAAAATCGTAACGGTTCAGATTCTCGGTCCCGAATTAACACTTGGAATTAACACTTGGTTAATGTTTAAAGTGCCGAATTCATCCCTCCCCACTAAGGGTATATAGACGGCTAACAGAATGGAATGTAAAACTGCCAAATGCGTAGTTAGTCATGAACTAGTTTGCTCGTATTTAAAGTATATCCTTGTGAGCAAACGGTCAGGTTGGAGTAACCAATCGAAACCTTGCAACTCAGATCACTCCGAGACTCCAATCACTAACTTGTCGCTTTAACCTTTGTGTTCACTTCGTGCCATACATGCCAAACCTGACAATATGTTTGATTTTTGAAGTTTTTTATTTGGTTTCAGTTTCCAAAAATGATATACTATACGAATTAGGATAACGATGCAAACCATTGGTTTTATAGTCCCAATTTAGTGTCAGGATTTTTGGCTGAAATTCCTGTCCACCGTGGGTCTCCAGCGCCTATAAGTGGTCTAGCGCCATTTCATCTTCTTTTCATTCTTCTTTTGCATGTCAAATCAAAACGAAACAATGAATTCCGTTGAAAATTTGAACCGGGAAGCTATGGTATCGTGCTATTTAACGGTGTGTAAATTATATTAATATTGCTTACCGATAAAGTATGAAAAAATCGGAATGTAACGGGTTATCACGTGAATCACATGTGGTCACCATATCCCAAATCCGGCCTAAGGTGATATTTCTATTTGAGTCATCGCGTGAGTCATTTTTGCTTGTGAAGGAGGTAACGAAAAGCTTGTAATTTTATCACTACGTCACGGACACTACATTAATACAAAGCAAAGATAATTATAAGTTATAACGTTAGTAACTTGAAAGTATACGGTCAAGGCCGCCATATTAAGGCATTTACAGAAAATGAAAATACAGTTAACCCCCTCTAAAGACAAAAATGAGTCGAATATAGTTGACTTTGACCGTCCTGAAATATAGTTTTAACGCA
>SCLF01465093.1:0-15236 GCA_004367975.1 Mesochordaeus erythrocephalus
TTGTTGCCCGAGACGACCTCTAGTGGAAAAGTATCCTTAAAAAAATTAAGTACCTATAGGTACATAGGAAATGGCATTTTTAAAACATTAGTTTTTTACAATTTAAGACAGCTGTGTCTTACATAGGTCGACTATCATTATATTATGGTGAAATTTCTATCCCGGAATTCCTTCCCGAAGTAGACCTAAAACAACATTCCGGTCGAGACATAGGCTATACTACATGCCAGGCCCTAGTTTATCAGGAAAGGAATTGAAGCCTATTAGCACCATTGTTCTACCGTTAATATCGTGAAATGGTTTACGAATTATATTATCTTAATATTTTGTATGACAAATTTAGCACACCAGAGATGTAAATGGGAATTGATAATGTCTACTAGGTCCATAATTTACTATTTATTTATTAGCCCGTGCGCAAGAATGTGTGTCGCTAGGCACACATTTTAGTTAATCAGCCCATAACTTCTGTTAGAGCGGTGCTACGTCGAATTTGCCCCCAGGACCCCCCGTACTTTTAGACCGGAAGTGTAGGCTATAAACAGGAAATTTGTTTTTCGAATCGAGAATCACACCAAATTATTTCCCGAGACGACCTCTACTGGAAAAGTATCTTTAAGAAATTAGGTACCTACAGGTACTTAGGAAATGGCACTTTAAAAAAATTATTTTTTTACAATTTAAGAGAGCTGTGTCTTAGTTAGGAAAACATCGAGCGCCACTTCTAAACCGATTTTTCTTGCACATTTTTTAGGATAACTTTCGACCACGAATTTCAACCGTAAATGGACGTAAAAAACAAAAAATCCGAAAATTGCGGAAAAAAACTGGACAAATGCTTCCTCTATTGGGCAAGCATCCCCTGTTGCTTCCCCTGTTGGGGAAGAGTTAAGTAATTCTCAAAATTCGCACGTAAATTTTTTGAGAAAAACCATTAATTATTTTGTGTAAAATGGTAAATCTTCTAGACTTAATATTATTCTTGTTTGGGCGTAAGAGTGTCGGGGTTCATCAATCTTGCTATATATAATATTAACGAAATGCGTAAGCCGAATGCAGCGAGATTTGGTACAGACGTGGAGGAAGATAAGGTGAACAATATGAGATAAAAATAAACGAATTCTGGGAAAGGGTTCGATAGTTATAGGGAAACTCGACAACAAATCAATCCAAAATTTGCGTGGGCGGAAAACGCCCACGGTTGGGCCGAAGGTGGTACAAAGGTGGATATTGAAAATAAGCTTATAATTAGATATACTACCGCAGTTAGTATACCCTATAAGGTCAAGAATTATCTAATTTGACCGAAAACAGCTTAAATGTTAGTAAATATACCGGAAATTCTGTTTTCCAACTAGCCCTTACACCCTCAATAAACAAAACGAAAACCTGAATCTACAACTGAAATTATGAGTTTCACAAGTGTATATTCATTTAATTTACTATTAAACTATGAATAATAACAGTGACGCTCAAATACAATTAGTTTACTTTGGATAATGTGACTAAAACAGTATAATAACTAGAAATATTGTGTTTAGGCGATCAAATTCAATTTTGTTCACTTTGGACAAAGTGACTTTAGAGGTCCATAGCTTAGGACCAAATAATCTCATCGATACTTTTATTGGTTTCCCAGTGCCCTAATTAATCCAGCTGTACTGAAAGTTCTGTAAAATACGGTCTAGTTTTATGCCAACATGTCATGCGTGTGACAGCTGGGCGGTAAGCAGTGCTCCTTTGCGTGGCGCGTTAGTGTTAACCTGCACACACAAATAGTTCCCTATATATACACGCGTAAAGATTTATAGTAAAATGTATAGTGCATTTTATATTGTAAATAGTTGAAACACCCTTATATTATTTTAATAGCATTTAATTTGGAAAGTATAGAAGGGAGACATTTATTATGTTCCCCAAAGTTTTCGGAAAACCGTACTAACCCTTATATTCGAAACTGGGCTTATTTCTACTATAAATATTACAACAGTCTGATTCGACAAGATACAATTTTAATCAGTAATTTGAAGGGATTGACATAGTATATGCGATTGCTTAGTCCGTTTCCGATAACGGTCCGTAGAAAACTGAAATGTAAAACACAAATCACCAACCGTACTGTACCACATAAGTTGTACCAATTTCTGTTTCACTTAACTTGTACTGTACCACTACTTGTTGTATAACATCAGCTCCGGAATGTAAGCGCTGACGGGCCACTATGACACTAACCGACAAAGTATAATCCGACGAAAAACTAATTTTATAATAATATAAATAGGATTGATCAAAAATTAAGTTGACACCGACTGAACGTAGGTGTGGATATTAAGTGCGCAGTAATACGATCATTTCTATGTACTTTTGAAACAAAGAAAAATCGAATTCTAAACGAGGAGTCAAGGACATGGATGGAAATGACAAAAAGTTGAGGTTGGCCAAAACGTGCCAATAGTGCAAGCGGATATATGCTGAGCTTGAAATAATAGAAGATAGGTACGAGAACTGAAATAGCATCCCAAATGATGTAGAGCATTCCAACCAAATGTTGAAATAAACATGTTATTCACTAGCCACACGTTATCCTTTTACTGATGCCGATTTTCGACGAGCAACTAAAGTTCCATGTGGGCATTTGAAGATATTTCAGAACTTTGGAACTTCGCGGTATAATATGAAAGGCTACTGGTATTCGTGACGAATTGTTACGGAGTCATTGAGCTGGGACACGGAATCAACTAAAATTTGACTGGGGAAACCGAAAAAATAAAATATAAGCTCATGTGTTGAGTTGCTGCCCATTATATCATTAATGGAGATCAAAAACAGATTCATGGAAATTAAAGTGTGACACAGAAAACATTGATTTTAAAAGTCATAAAAGTGGCTGTAAATGAATCGAGAATACTCAACAACCAACAATGAACATACCGAACATGTATTCCACATGATGTGATCTGGGGAATGAGTTTGGGAAGTGACTTGGAGAGCGATGTAGAGCTAATTGGGTACATAAGAAGAATGACACCCATGTTTACTAAATCAATTGTACCAATAAAAGGAAGCAGAATTGGTGCCTTCAATGCTGCACAATGACAAGTCTAAAGTGCTGTCTCTATCGAAATACGACATGATAATAATTGATACAGGCTCAAATCCATTAACGATATAATAACTTTCCAAAAAACTCTTCTGAAATACCTGCTTGTAATCCCATTTGTGTGAAAGCTGATTCCTCCGAAACGGATGAATCGAAATAATCGGGTTCAGAAATTGAACGACTTCTGATGATACAATTAGTTTTCTATTTTTCTCGAGCTCTTCAAACATGAGGAACTCAAAGGGATACAGGGTATGGATCGAAAGATTGGGAAAATACGACCCGACTTGTCACATTTACAATAATCATTATTAGCTAGGGTTAACTGAACCCACTCTCAAAAAATCGTGTAAACATTTTTTGTTGTAAATGCACTAGAAATAGTTGTGGATAAAATCGTTAAAATGGGAAACGCTTTAGAGGTACATACATTGGTATGTTCAAAACTGTCGAGCCTGAAATTTCGGTAGCCTTGATTAACATTTTAATCGACATGTTGAAGTCGGAAATGAAGCCGAAAGCGACGGTGCATAAAGAGATCAATGTGGCAGACATCCATTCTCGTACATACATCTCCCTAATATTATTAGGTCAACAATTCAGAGTTTTTAGGTTCAAAAGGACAACCTATGAACTTTTCAGGTTAATACAAAAGTGTAATCTATTTGTTATATGACGCAACTTAGCTCTCAAATTGTAACTAAATACCCCTCTATAAATGAACTTTCTACACGGTACAATTTTATTATGTAAATGGCTTTTATATAGATATTTATTTCATTTAAAATTCATCGCTAATGGTCCGGAACATATTTCTCTTCCCTCGAGTGGGAACCGAAAAAAATCTGAAAATACACGTTCGTCAAATAAATATGAAGAGCCATACATAAGTTAGTATAAAGTGCTTTTGGAATAGGACGGATAAGTCGGCTGGTTGGACGATCGCCTAGAATCGCCTCTGGTTCGAGTACAACACCACCCAATGGTTTCCATATGGTATCACTTGTTGATACATTTAGATCTTGAAATATTATTAACCGTCACGATACAAAACGCCAATGTTGTGCCACGGACGCCAAAAATGTCATTTTTCGGTTACTAGGACACATCCCTAATTTGACCCATCTGACCCCGGGTCAAAAACTTTCGGAACGACTTTTAAGCTTATGGCCACCTCCGATCAGGCTCTAGAAACACTTTATATTTAACTAAAAAGAAATGTTTTTTCGATTATTTTTTTATTGCTCACGATACAATCTGGCACAATCATTGCCAATAATGTTTTTCTAGAATTTCAGCATGTTGTTTTCTGGTATTTCAGCGTGTTGTTAACGTGGCAATAATTGTGCTTTTGTATCGTGGGGAATAAATATTGAGTACCGTGACGGATAACTACATTCACTTTAATCGTACCAAACATTAGTTGTTATGCACTTGTTTCGAGTGAAATGTTTAGTGAACATACTTTGGGATCTAGGCATGTTTCCTGAATCATACCAAATCGAAAACTGAAAAACTCGTGATGTTGTCACTTTTGAAAATTTGTACTTAGAAATCCCATTTTTGGCCAATAACTTGATCACGTGTTGAGAATTTGGGGTCGGTCCTTTGAGAAGAATTAAAGGGCGCGAAAGTGGATTGAATACCTTCGAGCCAATCCGACATACTTCCCGAATTCAAATTTTTGACTTCTAGTGGCTGTAACTACAAACCAAATGTATCAAATACCCTTAAAATTTTATATGTTATAGGGTTTGCCTCCACGATCAAAGTGGAGTCAACAATTGTTTCTACTCAAGTTATGAGTACTGGCCATATTGTGCCAGATTGTATCCTGAACAGTAAATAATTTTGTACCGTGACGGTTAATCAAGGTTGATTTTACAGTCAATTACGTGGTTAAAAAATAGGTTGCGTTTGGTTACACACGCTTTGTCCAACCACATAATAGACTGTTTTAACCAACTTTCTCAAAACATAGATCTACCAAGACCGCAGACATGTCTTAAGGTGTCCGTTATAAGTCCCACTAGAGCGATATTTTACAATCCAATTGACATTGTAGACACAAAATGTTAAGTGAAATGAACATCCTGTTCAATTTAAATTCTAAAATACCAAGTCCTTAAAACCTGAAGGCCTCAAGTTATTCCATAATAAATAACCCACTTCGCTAAAATTAATAACCTCTGAGGCTAGGTCGGGTGGAGGAGCGCATGGAACTAAACGTCGTATCTTTTATTCTCGAGCCGTCTCATCGGAAATTCAATGAATAGTTTTTAATAAAAGGCTTACCATTAAAAAGCTAAACGTTCAGCGTTAAAATGGTAAACGTTTTAATAAAAACTATTCATTGATTTTCCGATAAGAAAATATACGACCAGACACGTTTTGTGACGCCACTGTTCGAGTTCAAATCCACCCGTTATCAGATAACAAATGAAATAAGCGGTTGCATCGGTCTCTAAGAAACAAACAAGAAAATTGGTCACTACTCTTAGCGTTCTTGGACGGAAATAACCTTAAACGGTTAGTACGACTGATTTAATTGAGACTTATTAGCCAAGACCGATTTACAAATTTGTGCGTTAAAGATGTATCTAGATATGTCTGTATACGTTTTCGGGTAATTTTTCGATTACCGCGTTATCTTTCCATACCACATTTTCGACGTGTGTTACTTGTAGACTCTCCGTTGTCTAACATCCTTATATTGACATTATAATGGTTTAGATTCATATAAATTCGTCGATACGATATGTTTTCTCCTGTAACTATTAACCTAAGTACGTGAAAAAATGTTTTTTTTTTATAAAAGTATATGCTCTTTGTCGCTAAGTCAGGGTATTTGGTTGGGAAATTACGTATAAGTTATTTCTACTCGCCGGTTTCTAGTATCGACAGTGTCATATTATTTACACAATTATTTTTACGCGATTTTATTCAGAATAAATTTTCAGATTTTGTTTATCCCGTAAATAAAAATAGTTCCATGTAATGAACGTGGATCTAGTACGCTGGATATGCGTAAGACGTAAAAAAACTGAGAAGTGAATTAGAACCAAGGCTTCTTTTAGATGTTAATTACATCGTTTTTATGACAATTCTGGAACGACGTTTTTTATCATCCGTACTTTTACGTCAAATTCTGGTTGAACAGACTAAGTCCTCGTGTACTTCGGGTTATACTAAATCTGAAACCCAAGCGTTTAATATGCATAAATACATAAGTGATAATGTACAAATGTTTGGCACGTTTTTATATAATTTTGTCAATCAAATAATGTATTATTATTCAACCAATTATCTCGTCAGAAATATAAGATATATTACTCACGGAGTGTCTTACAGTAAAAGCGTAACATTTTTCGACCGGATTTACAAAATTTAAATGATTGCAGTGTATTTCGTGAAAAGGTTGGTTTCAATAAAGAAATTGATATTTGTGACTTTTCGAGAATTTACTCAAGAAAAATACAGCATTATTAGGTAATTTTCGTCATAAGCTGCAGTTGTTTGAATTTTTCTAATTCTACAATGCCACCATAAACTACTTCTGGTTATACTAGACGACATACTGCGGAGTGCCATTAAACAGGAAATTAAGCCATTATCAAGTCATCAAAAGTGTCGTTAGTATGAACGGAGACCACCGCCGGTCTATAAAATTATACTTCCGAACCCTAAAGTATTCAAGAATGTGTACACCGAGATTCTGTACCAAATAACGTTTTTTTGTATTTAAAACAAAGCTTCGTAAGGAAAAATTAGGTAATGTTTAATTTCAGAGCAAAAAACTGATACAGAAACATGTCTCCAATTTACAATTACATTTTTACCCAACACTTTGTAGGAATTCAGGAACCAAAATAAGAGGCACAATAATGTAGGCCCCATCACAGCCCCAAGTAACTTCATGCTCTTATGGACACTATACTTACCTACTATGTCATTAGGAGTCACACTGGGACTCTTTATTCCATCCGAGTACATTATGTGGACCGCTAACAGTGACACTCCCCTCAACTATCGTCACCCGGAGATTCGGACACATCTGGCAGCCTTTCCCCGGTCATTTGTTACGAGAATGAAAATCTTGGTAATGAGGACTGTGAGGAACCAGCGATCTCTACATATCTAGTGAAACTCCTTCGTCCAGGACAGGCCCCGAAAATTAAGTCATGCTCTTAAGGACGTCTAGGGCCCGTAACCGTTAGCGACATTTCGTGGCATAACCTTACTGACCTAACCATGGGGACTGGAATTCCTCTCGTTCTGGGCGCAACCCCGTTGCAGTTCTACAATGGAAGAAGAAGGCGAGAGGAACCGGGGTTTTCTTGAGAAAGGGACATACGAACAAGGCACGCGTGTAGCTCTGTTTCGACCGGACATTTTATGATTGAATTTACCAAATTTGAATGAGTTCAGCTTACTGTCGAAAATCATCGTGTTCTATTTCCCACTAACCTATGCCTAGGTAAATTCTAAAAAAAGTCGCAAAAATTCAGCCGACAGTTCCGACGACGAAATTGGAGGAGATGATGTCGAGAAGCCGCGGGTTCCTAGGAAGAAAGTGACGAAAGTGACGAAATTGACGAAAGGGACAAAAGTGACGAAGTATTCGGACTATTCCAAATTACATGCCTTGCGTGAGGTAAGAAAGGCTGCTTTTTGTTGAGCAGGAAACTGCTTGAACTATCAAGGTAGGTTTATAGGTCACACCGTACCTATCGAAATGTACGCCGTGTAGGCTTGGTATCGGATGACATCACTGCATCTAACAAAAATGAGCCATTTTTTAATCTATTGACACCGCCACAGTATCTGACGCGTCTAACTGTATCGTATGCTACAATTCGGGGATACAAGACTGATAGTCAAGAATCAATTGTTGAACATGATACCCCACACACTCCCTAATTATAACCAAACGTATCCAACCACGAATACACAAGATAACCTATTTTAGGAGCGTAAATAGACCAGAAACATTAGACGAGTCCTAAAGTTCTGTTATGGCTAAATAGTGTGATGCAATAGAAAGGTATATGAACGGCTTCAGGTTGAAGTACTGAACACGCGAATACAGAAATCACGGTAGGCGAAGCGTTACAAGGTCATAACTAATGATCGAAGTCAATGATACTTAATTGTGTTGGCAGACAGATACAAAATTAAAAAGAACTAAGTGAGAACGCAGTGATACAGTGATATGACACTCCGCCCTAGATGTAGATAGAAACACACATCATCAGCCAAGTGACATAGACACTGACGAAATCGCGAAATTCCTTGAAGAAATGAAAAATATCAAGGGTCAGATCGTATCAAGGGATAGATCGTGTTAAAGGACGGAAAAGATACAATCCGCGTAAGAGCTCTGACGGCTTAAACTGTGCATTGAAATGGGCGTAATAACAACAAATAATTACCGAATGAAGATAATAGATAAAATGCTTTAGGGGACCATCCTCGAATAAAATTAAAGGCTGCCGAAAAATAACACAGGTGAAAAACAATATATATGGGAAACAATCAGTGGTCCACTAACAATGACACTCGATAAACCGTTATAGTTGGACGTATAGTGGAGGAAGCACGACTGAACGACAGAATGAACAAGGGGCGCCCTAGCTTCAACGGAAGCATCAAATTACCTATTTAGGTCTAGGATAAAAATGCAAAATAAATGTTTCTTTTAACTGTATGTTTCTCTAGCACCATGCATGATGATCGAACGACTTAGGAACTATGTGCAAAAATAACGGTCTCTAAGAAACAAACAAGAAAATTGGTCACTACTCTTAGCGTTCTTGGACGCCTAATTAACGCATATCCCTGTGACGATTTATACTAGAAAATGATCTTGAGAGCCATAACGCATTCACTTTTCCAATAAAATCGCAAGAATTAATATTTTTTATGTGATTTCAGTTAAATTTGAGGTTCCGGAGCATTAGTAATGACCTTACATACATCTATTGTATAAGGTGATGATAGGCCCTATATTGTTTTCGCACGTCTATATTTGTTTTAAAAATTTTATTATGTTTCTACTTTGATACTACTTCAGGAAAGCCATCATATAATTCTACAGCGTTCCGTGGATGTTCATGTTGATAATTGTTTTGAAAACTGCACAAACTTAGGAATGTGGATATAAAATTGTGTAATCACCTCCATTTCTAGTTGTGTCGTAATCTGCACCAAAACATACATCGTAAATTGTTGCACATAATCATTTCTGTATTTGTAGTCATCTCGAAATAAAAGGTCTTTCTTATACCACATTAGTCCGTTGTAACTACCGTACTTTTAATGTTAATAACCTATTTCAGTTTGATAATGCACGCGTCCGAATTTAATTATCCATATGCTTAGATTTCACTTTAAACTGCCACGTAAACTAGTTCATGATTAATTACTTGCACCATAACTCAATGATTAAAATACATGAATGCAAAAATGCAAAAATGCCTTCATTCCTATCTAAATACGCTAGCTAGTATTACATAACGAGAATATTTGAATTGATGGAGATATCGGAGTCATTTAAAATATAGATGCATCCTCACTTAAATCTAAAATTGATTGGCCACTTTCAACTAGAGGATTGGGCAAGTTGTGTGGTGCGGCACGAAAATATTTTCCGCTCGAAATTTAAAACTGGATTCCCTTAATAAGGATTTAGACACTCGTTAAATAAATAGATTCTCATTGTTATTACTAAGTCTAACTTAACTAGTACGCCCACATGGGAGTATCGGGACCATCCCAACTAGGTTGGTGATCCATTAAACTATATCACCAGAATCCTGATGTACATGTTAAATATCGGAAATTTATTTCCTGGATATCTACTAATGGGTGACGAGTCGATTATTGTTAGTTATATATCAACGTGTATCGAAGGATTGTGGAGGATCTAGGAATAATTCCATGTGGAACTATTTTAATGGGCCAACTTTATAATTTCTATGGTGTTGACCAGACAAAGCTTGCGTTCGCACGAGGTTCCATACCACAAAATTTGTCTTCTTGATAATAACGGCGATAATGAACAATATGTTTGTAAAATAAAATATTTCCATATAGGTATTGCTTGTCTTTGGTTATGTAATATTTCGATTGGGTAAAGTTGTAGTTTACGAAGTTTGTGTAGGCAATATGTGTCGATACTGAGGAAATTTAACCAGTGATTTCGTGCCCGGTGATAATCAATTACATAACCAATTAATAACCAATTAAACCTAGATATCTAACATCGTTTACTTTCAATCTTTTCCCACGATATACAGTGAGGCAGTTTATTTTTCTATATAAACTAGAAGGCGGAACAAACAGATATTTTCCTATACATTTATTCGGTACCCTACGCGGACATTCATCTAAAACCTTTATACCGCGATATATTCAATACCGTCTGCTTATAGATTAGGAAGACATGTTTACTATAAATATATTTCAACCTTTTTACTGACTTAACTCCCTTGTAAAAAATAGAAAGTATAAGACTTGTAAACATAGTGTATTCAATGCCTTTATTGACTATATGGCTTGTAAAAAATCGGGAATTAATTCCGCTTAGGAGTCTTTATGTTTATATTTGCGTCATCGTCATTATATTTGGCCATATTATTGATATAATTATACATCATGTTTATTAAGTGAAGCAAAACTGAGCAGAACTAATAATAGAGTATATTTATATGAGGAAAAAATATTTGACCTAGAACGATCAAACTTCCGATCTGAACTTGGACAACAATATGTTAAGTCACATAAATTGGGAAAGAAATATGATGATGATATTGGTGTGGAATTATCTGTAATAGGGAATGAATTTCTTTGTCCGGAAGCCCTAAACGCTTTTATTCAAACAAAAATATCAGTTATTATTCAAATAATTTGTTATTGTATTATAAGATTAGAATCACAGATAAAATTTTTATAATCAACTATAATTTAAAATGCCTTGAGTTGGCATCAACAATAGTAGAAAGAAGAAATGCAATTTGTCGATTCATCTAGCACATGTTTAAATGCTAAATCCATTTAAAAATTATTTGCCAGGTTCCGTTTATGTAGAAATGCACAAGAGGTTTTTCGATGAAACGCACCTACGCGTACATTCATCTAGAACTTGATGAATTTAATTCAACCCTTTTTACTGACTAACCCCCTTGTACAAAATAGAAAATATAGGACTTGTTTACGGCCTATACGTGTCTTGATATTTCAATCCGATCAGATACTGTTGCCAATATAATGTAGTTTTACTCTAAAAAGAACATTTCTAACATTAGGTTTTACAATTTTGTATCCGTTCGACATATCCTTTGAAAGGGATGTGCCAATCGGAGAGAGTCTTTTAGTCATTATTTGACCGAGACGGGTTGTTAAATCGGCACAAAAATCTATGGTTAGCTTTGCTTTGTATACAATTGCCTTTTAATTCTAAAATCGGGTCAAAAGCAAAACGCTCTCTTCGATGAACAACACCCCTTTGAAATGAGTAGAATCCATTTGTATATGCAGCCTAATGTATTCGTACAGATTAAACGATTGAATTTCTGATTTTGTTTAATCCGTACGCACAAATAGTTTAGAGCGTTTCGATAAAAAAAACTTTCGTTCGTCGCATAAATGATGTAATCGAGAAGCAGATAAGATCCAAGGGTACCGTGCATCTTCTTTTAAATGTTAATTATACAATTTTGTCTCGACTTTTGGAACGGAGGTGTTCTATCATCAATACTTTTACGTCTGACCCAGATACGCGTAAATAGTAAATAGAAATAGGGAACAATTTATGTGTAGGGGTTAAAATAAGCCTTAAAAAAACTGGGCCAAATTGATATAAAAACGAGAACAAGCTACCGTCTAGGATTGAGCATCTACTCATTGGTAACATTGCATCAGTATTGACACATAATTCATATATAAATTTCGACTATATAAATTCTGTTCGCCCTTTTCTAACAATTTCGAGATAAAATATTCCTTTCCCATTTTTGATATTTAATTCCGATTGAATATCAAATTTACAGCGGATTTTTCTGATAATCCAACTCCAATATATTTGCTACAATATCCCTTAAGGACCCCAGAGGTCCATTTTGTAATATTCCACTTTTTATTAATTTGTAAATCTAAATGTATCCGCATTCTGGGAAGCGAATGATTTTAACATGAAGTGCCTAAGTGCTTAAATTTAGCGGAATATTACAAAATGTACCACTGGGGTCCTTATGGGATATCCGTAACGCGGCCGAGAGACATAGTCGTCTGCGGTAAGGTCTCCCATCCAAAATATTAATAAAAATGCAATAATTGATGAAAACCCAGTAATATTAAGAACAAAGACCGCATGGCGAATCTATTACTACTGCAAGACAAACTTGGGGAGGACTTCAAGACTAAGAAAACAAGGCGCGCTTCTAAAGGTGTTCTGGCAGGAAAAATGAATCAAGACTCCCCGACTAAGGAGCTCGCTCAAGTGCTACCAAAATATCAAGTGAAAGAAGATGACGACAAGCAGGTTGGTTTCAAAACTTATACGTGGGTATAGGCAAAGTTGAACTTGAACGTGTGCAGGGGTTACCGCCATTACAAGAAAAACGATGGTTTGTTTTATTAACATTTTATATGATTCATGAATAATAGGTCCCAGATTGTATAAAATTTTGCATTTTTGTAAAACAGTGTACAAAAAATAGTAAAAAAAGTAGGTGCATAAACGAATAAAAACAGAAATTTTGCAACAAATTACGATTGAAAGGGTTTTACTCTCTGTTTTAATTTAGGTCCCATTAGCCACGTATATAATTTAGCTTTTGACTGACTTAACAGTGGAATTAACTTAGTGGTTTCCAGCCGTGATAAATTAAATTCTGAAGAGTGATAAGATTTGTTAACCCGCAAGTTGAAATCTGTGCCGATCCCCCGTTTTTTAACGTACTTTCAGACCGGAAGTGGAGGCTAAAAAAACGGAATTTATTTTTTCGAATCGGGAGAAGACCTCTAGTGGGACCGATCTAGTTTTTTATAATTTAAGACAGCTGTTTCTTAGTTTGGAAAACATCGAGCAGTACTTCTAAACCGCATTTTCTTGCGCATATCTTAGGATAACTTTTGACCACGTATTTTGACCGGAAGTGGACGCAAAAAACAAAAATACTTCCCCTGTCGATATTTATACGACCGAAAAATTTAAGCGTATATAATGGTATGTAACTCAATTAGTGATTTGCCATTTCCTTTATTTACCACTGTTTTCGTTTCTCGTATGGGTCTAAAGGCTTATGAATATTGCTATATATAATATTAACAAAATGGGTGGGCCGAATACACCCAGATTTGATGCAGAGGTTGAGAGAAATTAGGCGAACAATATGAGACAAAAATAAACGAATTCTGATAAAGGGTTAGATAGTTATAGGGAAACTCGGCACCAAATCAATCCCAAATTTGCGTGGGCGGAATACGGTCACGGTTGGTACAGAGCAAGTGGGATATGAGCGGAGGAATATGAGACATAAAAGACCAATTCTAATAAGGTTGTCGATAGTTATACGAAATACTAATATATTGGGTATGCGGATATTGCAAATAAACACATAATTAGATATAATACGGCAGTAAGTATACCGCATAAACTCAAGAATGACATAATTTGACCGAAAACAGCTTATATGTTAGTAATTGTGTAGAAAATTGATTATTCAACCCATAACCAACAATTTGAAAACATTGATCTAGAGCTGAAATACTGAGTTTCTGAAGTATGTGTCGATCGGCACGGATTTCAGCGAAGGGGTAGTAAAATTGGAAAGTTTAGAAACGATCCGAATAATATGAATTACAATTTGATCCTTCACAGGGAAGCTTTTCGGGACATACTAGCAAATTATGATAATGAGTTTATATTCAATATAGACGAAACCGGTTTGTTCACTAATGACCCAAAACCTCCAATTTTGTAATGTAAGGCGGAGACTTTAAATCACTTTTTAAGTCATCATCGTACATTAGTACATATAGATTTCCCTGTGTAGAAGTCCGGCTGGCGCCAAAAACGTATACTTTTCTTTAATTTTAGTTTATTTTTCTTCACTATAATATTTAACGCAGGCATATTTTTTATCACAATATTCAGAGCCAACAAAATTGCCTTGGTAGCCAAAAACTGTCCGTGCCAAAAGTGGATTTTCTAGAATTTTACGAAAAATTTAGTACCTTTAATTTCCGCTATAGGTTTCGCTAGGTTGCGGGACTCTGGCGTGACGTAGTAAATTAACAAAAAACATAGGCTATCCTAAAGGCATTATGTTTCATCGGATAACTTTTTAACAAATGCATATTTTAGCTAACTTTTGGTAACTTTTTTGACGATATTATTGCCGACACGTTGGTGACGGAAAACGTTTGTACGCCATTGTACTGACATCAGCTTAGAAAAAATACGTGTTTGAGTTTAATGTCATATATATATCGATTTAATAAATACATTTTACAAAAAGCCAGTTGATAAGAAACACAAAAATAAGCCTAAATAAAATCAATATGCTACATTTTTTATATATCTCCCAGTCACCTTTTCGTTCCAAAACGGACAGCGGCCAGTGTTTTAGCGTTTTTAAGGTCTTATAAGTGGTTGATTGTCTTATTTACCCATACTGACCTACCTACATTGCACGTGGAATTTTTTGGAACAATTTTACCGGAAGTACTGCTGAAAGTGTCAGCTAGATACCGGAGATTGATTATATGGAAAATATCGACCAGCAACCCTGCCAGAATTTTAGTGCGCATATTTTACTTTACTCACAAACTAGAAATGTCGACCCGAAGTGAACCTAAAAGTAGAAAATTCAAAATGTTCCGTTTAAAATTGGTCGAATTATCGGCCCGATCATGGTTAAGTGGACAAAAATAGGCTTCTTAGGGCTCGTCAACTTGATTTATGCATTTGTGAACTTTTTAAAAGAAAATAGAATTAACCCTCTTAGCAACTTCAACCATTAATTGTTTTTTTCGCCACTAAAATGGCTACCGTTTTTGATACATAACCCCTAGAAGTTAAAATTTGAATATAGTAACACGAAATTTATCTGTGATTCCAGCCTAATATTCA
>SCLF01466195.1:0-15234 GCA_004367975.1 Mesochordaeus erythrocephalus
CAAACAAAAATAATATTAAATCTAGAAGATTTTCCATTTGACACAAAATATTTTTTGGCTTTTCTCAAATAGTTTACGTGGGCATATTGAGAGTTACGTAAGTCATCCCCAACTGCAGATGCGAGAGGGGATGCTTACCCAACATGGGAAGCATTTGTCCCGCTTTCTTTCGTAATTTTCGGATTTTTGTTTTTTTCGTCCACTTCCGGTCGAAAGGATATTTTTCCACTAGAGGTCGTCTTGGGCAACAATTTGGTGCGACCCCCGATCCAAAATAACCAACTGTCACTTCCGGTGGCACTTCCGGTCTAAAAACAGTTCCAAAAAATACGTGGTCGTCCATTATGGGGGGTCTCAGGGGCAAATTCGACGTAGCACCACTCAAACAGACGTTATCGTCAAATTAGTGATCGTTGGTGCCGAGCTGCAGCGAATGCAGCGTACGGGTTAATATTATATTCGTATTTCTTTCCGATAAGGCATCATAAGCCATAAGATAACGGTGATATCTTTTCGACATCTCCATCTTTCTCACAACCTCTTTTCAGTTAGCCGAATAACTTCTAGTTAATATTTATTGCCAAGGCATTGTTAGTTCCAAATCTATGTTTACAGTCTACAATCTGTAAAAACTCCAGGAAAATGATATAGTATTACAACGGCAAGGTATAGGGATAACTTGAATTGAAATTGTGCGTCTTTCACAAATGTGATGAATAACTTCACACATGTATCAAAACTGCCCCCTCCTTAGGGGTCTGGGTAGTAAGAGATCGGTTAACGAGACTTACTGGGTCTGATAGAGTTTTTCCTTGCCTTTCCGTATCTATTTTCAGAATGTCCAAAATTACACGCATTCGTACAGTTAGCCCCCAAAAACCCATATTGTAAAATTTTAATTTACCATAGCTTGAGAAGAATCAATTGTACGCCTATAACATATCAAATGTTAAGGGTATTTGATAGATTTCCTCATAGACCCGTTATGTGGGGTGGGCGAGTTTCAGTCAAAACTATCATTTCTGGAAGTATGACGGATTGGATCAAAAGCGGGCTTATTCGACGCGTCATGACTCAGGCTTCAATTCTTCTCAGAGGACAGACCCCGAATTCTTGACACGTGACCCAGTGATAAGCCAAAAAATGGGCCGAAAATGGTAAAAAAAGTGACAAAATCGCGATTTTTTTCACTTTCCGATTTATTATGCTTTAGAAAACATGCCAAGATCGGTAAGTATGTTAACCAAAAATTCGACTCGAAACAGGACGGTCAAAGTCAACTATATTCGATTCGCGTTTTGACTTTAGAGTGGAGGTTATCTGTAAGAAGGCGTGTAATCTTGGACATTCTGAAAACAGATTCGGAACCGCAAGGAAAAAACCTATCAGACATAAAAAGTCTTGTTAACCGATCTCTTGCTACCCAGACCCCCTAGCGGCAGTTTTGATACATGTGCTTCATACTAACATATCTTACCTTGTGCGGTTTTCTCTACATCGGTTAGCTGTTCCGCACACATATTGTTTTTTGCTTTGCAGGCTGAATATATAAATTTAGATACAAAATTCGTGCGGATAGCCACGATTTTCATGAATAGCTGAATTTTTAATTTTAGGTTCATTTCCGGTCATTTAGGTTCATTTCCGGTCATTCCCCTAGAGTTAAAAATTAAAATCAGTAATTGAAAATTTATCTGTGATGGTAGAAAAACAGTCGGTTTGGTTTTAGGGTGTTACGTTTGTAATTGTCTTGTACGGTCTCTTCTTCATTCTTTACAAATAAACAACACTCAATATCTCAAATCCATGCCTCCGGTAGTTTATTAGCTAAGTGTGCTATAGAAATGAATGTCTGGTAAGAACGATTTTAATTTTTCATGTTGACCCCTTGATTCTATAGGTTAAACTTCGCAGCTTAACCAAGAGGTTAGTATGAAAAATTACAATCTTTCTTACCAGCCATTCATTTCTATATCATTTATTTGTAAAGAATGAAGAAGAGACTGAACAAGACAATTACAAACGTAACACCCTAAAACCACACCGACTGTTTTCGTATCCAAATAGAGTTATGCCATGCAGAGCCCACTCACGCGGATACAGCATATTTCTTGGTACTAATCGATTTTCAATTTTGAATGTTGATCACTATTCGGTGTCCCTATAACAAATTTATTATTCCGCATATTTTAGGCTACCTAAGGACCAGAAATGTTGACCGTGAATGAACCTAAAAATTCAAAATTCGTAATTTTTCGTTAAAAATTGGTCGAATATTCAGCCATATCACAGTTAACTGAACGAGCAAACTAGACGTTATACGGCCAGGTATCCTCTCGTATACTTGACTGTATCGATTGTCAATTATTTCGGAAATTTTTTGTATTCGTTAATCAATTCGTCTAGTTTTCATTTGGACCAACATGTTTGTTGAATATATAATAAGAAGGTAACCGATCTCAACCATTAATTAGTATCTTAGTGAAGGTGATATAGACTAGTCTATTAGATAACCGACAATTAGGAATACATGGTAACATGAATGGAGATAGAAGATACCAAGGGTGATGCGTAGGTGTGTATTTTGGGCTTACAATTTGTATTTGAGATATTATTATTGATGTTAGAAATCCCGAATATTTCGCTAACGTTTAAAAGAAGATGAAAATAAAGCTTGGGTTTTATTGACGTGTCAATTACATCATCTTCGCAACCAAAATCGGAGCTGAAATCGCCCGACAGTAGATGAAATTTTGTAATTTTCATCAAAAATGATCACTGGTAATGACTAGAAACTACTGTATAGGCAAGCTACCTTACTATGTAGGCTTTCTGAACTTCACAAGCGGTTTGATTTTGAATAACATCTCTTGAAAACTGTATGGTTTCAACTGTATATTCACCCTTGGCGTATTTGAAAATAAATAATGTTTTCGAATTATGGAGAAGGAACTAATTGAATCAATCTCCGTGACAAAAAAAAGCCAATTGTGTTCCTCGGGTACTTAGATAAAAGTGTGCCTGAGAGATATGGTATAAATTGGTGAAAATATATTATATTATCTTCCTATAGATAACTCTTAGGCAAACTTTTGTTTGTATAACCCTCAGGCAACCTTCTGGGTCGTTGTGACCAACAACCAAATCGAGTAGTTTCCATCTCGAGAATAATTAATTTTGCGATTATTCGAACATTAGGGAAGGATATAGAGCCACTGAACCTACACACTTTTCACTACATTTTCATCACAATCAAGCTGCCTGTGTCGCTCAGATTGCCTGGATGGTAATGTAGCTGGCCTTGACAATGGCTTTTAGTCATTACTGGGGAATTTCTGGTCACATTTACACAATTTTTCTATTTTCGGTGCGATTTCCGGTCCGATATGGTTGATTGAGAAATGACTATAATATAAAAGTGGATTGGACCAAGACCTAATTTTAATTTTCTTTTAAACGTTAGAGAAATATGATGAATTTCTAACAGTAGTAGTAATGGCCAGGAACCAAATTAAAACCCCAAATACACACCTACGCGTCTGTCTTGGGTAATATGTTTGCCTTCTTGTTATATAGTATTCAGTTCTCGAATAGCCTGCTATGTTTCACTTGCATTCACATTACGGATTAAGGCTTAACGTCGGTCCCGTTCTTATGATTAATTAAACAACACGTACGTATAACTAGTATCTAGCAGATTTAAGCATAATTGATAAAAGAATAAACCAAGTTGTCGAGAGAATACGTGGCTCTAACCAGCATGTTTTTTTGTCGGTTAAAAAACTATGATCGGGCAATTTTATTGTCCACAATTGTAATCACGGTAATTTTTTCATTTATATATTGGTCCAATTTTTTAATTTTAAGTTCACTTTCTGGCCGCTGGGTTTCCTTAAAACAAGCGCAATCAACTTCTAGACGGGAATGGTGCTCGATCTTTTCCTATATAATTAACAGCTGCCATAAATTGTTGGGTGACAGTTTTCCACTAGAGGTCTTCTTGACAATAATTTGATGTGATTCGCGATTCAAAAGAATCAATTACCTATTATCCAGAGTAGGCCCCTCCCCACGGGTATAGATAGCAAACTTTACGTTAGCGTGACTTAGTTTCGAATCTATTTTCAGAATGCCCAAATTTATACTCCTTCGTACAGTTAACCCGTGCGCTGCAGAGGAACACAATTGGATTTTTTTGTCACGGAGATTAATTCAATATACAGTTGAAACCATACAGTTTTCAAGAAATTGTATTCAAAATCAAACCGCTTGTGATAGTAAAGCAGCTTGTCCCCCTTTTTCCGGAATTTTCGGATTTTTTGTTTTTTTCGTCCACTTCGGTCGAAATTCGTGGTCTAAAGTTATCCTAAAAAATGCGCAAGAAAATGCGGTTTAGAAGTACCGCTCGATGTTTTCCTAACTAAGACAGCTGTCTTAAATAGTAAAAAAGTAATTTTCTTAAAGTGCCATACGTTTCCACTAGTGCCATACTTTTCCACTAGAGGTCGTCTGGGTCAACAATTTGGTGCGACTCCCGATTCAAAATAACCAACTTCCGGTGGTACTTCCGGTCTAAAAATAGTTCCAGAAATCCGAGGTCGTCGATTATGGGGAGGATACTGGGGGAAAAGTCGACGTCGCACCACTCTAACAAGTTATGGTCGAATTAGTGATCGTTTGCACCAAGCGGCACGGAATGTAAAACAGGGTCAACTTATACCAAATATAAAAATGTGACGATAACGCAGAGAGAAGCATTCCAAAATCGGGAAAAGCTCTTTTATTTCACGCCAGCAAAAATAAACCAATATCCTAAGTCAACACATATGTTGGATTCAGTTTGAGAGTACGTTGAGATACTACGACATCAAGCTGGCTGGAACGCCACAATACATCAGAAACAGAACGGAGCAGACAGATTACTCTTATCTGGCGTTTAGCTTCCTGCAAATGCTGAAAGTAGAAAAAGGAAATAAGGTCTAAGTAATGGATCTGACGGTGGAAAAAATCGGAAACACTGATATGGAAGAAATGAGTCGAATAATGGAAAATCTGAACACGAGAAAAACGAAGCTAGGAAAGAGCAAAACAGCAAGTCGGAAAATTGAAATGTTCACAAAAAGAGGCGAGAGACAGAGAACGCGTAATCATAAAAAACAAAACGGTCCTGCTGACGGAAGTTGATATGATGCTACTGATAAACAGAAGGCAAAACTTGGGAATCAAAATTATATGGTTTAGTAGCGGTCAACTCCATCAAGGAAGATGGTTGAGAGCGACGAAAGTGCTAAGACAAGAATTGCCGACGGAATTGATAAAATACTATTTCACGAAAGAAAGGCAGAGAAAATTCTTAAAGAAAAAGAAAAAGATTATCTATGCGGACATCCTACGGACAGAAATGATATTAGTCAATCTGAGATCGGATAACGAGCAGATGTTAATGAATGAACCGGTATTCCAGGACGAGGACTGGAACAGAATTCAGAAACACAAAATAGAATGGCGAATAAAATCTCTGGAAATAGATACTTTCTTTATAGAAATCAGCTTTTTGACAGCGAAGGACAAATAGCCATTTACAAAGTTCTTACAACCGTTGACGGGATATTTTGGATTCTGGTCAAATTTAGCAGTGCCAGGGAATCTGAAATACTGGACAGAAAAAGATAAAAGGAAGCATCATTATACAGCGAGAGGAGAAAGAAGGGGAATAGTTCGTGCGGCTCAAATGAAACGGAATGTTTTTGAGCAAGTGGATAAAAAGCATCTGGAAGACACGATGCTAGAAATGCAACTGGAGGAAAGCTCAGACAGCAGAAAAATAGTCTGGAGGGAGTGGAAAGGAAGGAAGTTACCTTTTTTAACGAGCCTGCCAGCAAAACATTTCCTGGAAAAAGGAATAAACAAACAAACTGAAAAGATGTTAACGCAAACGAATTGGGAAGCGTTATCAGAACAAGTACTGAAAACGTTAACAGAATGGTACACGGAGGAAGAGGGCCATATAGGACAGCTATGGATACCAGCAGGCTACTGGATCGGAAAACGGAACGAAAACGTTTCCACAACCTCCAAATGCACAGAAACAATGGGTGACAAAGATAGGAAATGAAAAGGAACGGGAGGAAATTGTCATGCTGAATAAACAATTCCAACTACGAATACATGTACAAAGAGAAGTGAGACAAATGAACACATGGCAAGACCTCAAGGACTCGTTTCCCATGATGAGTATGGATGAATTCAAGGAGGTGTCAAGTCGTGCGGCTAGAGAAAACTTGGCTTGGAACAGAATGGTAGCCCAAGAACAACCCAGACTGGAAAGACTGTAGCAGATAAGTCCAAGGGTGGTGCCAGAAAAAATATGGCGTGAATTCCAGCCGGAAATTGTACAGAAAAGAACAAATCAGATAGTATGCCAGGAGGGAAACAACACTCAAGACTGGCGGTAACAAATGGCAAACCGTAGAACTGGAAATGGAGAGAATAGTAATAAGGTATTACACTAAGGTGTAATCTTCCTAGTAAGAATTAACCTTACCACTAAGCTTAGTTCTTAGTATTAAGCTTGAACCTTACTGTTAAGCTTGAACCTTACTGTTAAGCTTGAACCTTACCATTAAGGTTCAGCCTTACTATTAAGGTTGAAGTTCATCAATAAGATCAATTTTCTATTAAGAGTTATTAGAGGAGAGAAAACCTTAGGGGAAGGAAAATTAGAAGAGTTCAAAGGAAACATAGTTAAACTTAAGCTGCAGACTACCCGAAATTGGTCAGATTGCTTTACAGACCAAAATGCCTAAATCCTAGTGCGCATTGGCTATATATGAGCCCGATCAAGCGCAGACGGCCACAATTGACTATTAATAGCCAACAAAAAGATTTTATTGAAAGTTGTTTACAGACAGTTTTAACAAATCGAGAGTTAGGAAAAAACAAGGAAAAAATGAACAACCTGCTAGACACGTTGAGAATAAGACCAAGAGACTTAGCCGACGCACAGGTTAACGATTGGTTGACGTTAAACCAAAAAATAGCCTTTTTGCTGAATAAAAAGTTAAAAAAGGAAATTTTTGAGTTAAAACAATACTAAGAGGAGAATCGCAATATTGGGTTACTAAAACCCTGATAATGTGATACTGCACTTAGTAAATAAAGAAAAGGTGATTACTAATGAATAATGTATTCATTAATGTATCGATTCAAATTGTTGATAATGACACCGGAAAATCAAGAAATACAACGACCAGAGTCGAGACAGTCGGGACCGATACAGTCCACTCAGGTCAAAGAAAAAGGTTTGGAACTGAAATCAACGGTCGAGGACAACAAACTCATATTGGAGCAATGGGCTCTCAATATGGAGAAAGTAACGGAAAGTAACGGCGAATTGAATGATAGACTCACGGGTCTAGAAACATTCAGAAACCACAAAGAACAAACCATGCAGGGGTTGCAAAAACAGTTGGAAACGGAAGAAAAAGCGAGAGAAAAAAGTGAGGAAGACTTGCAAACACTTATTCGACAAAATATCGAAGAAAATGGAAAAAGAGATGAATGCAAAAAGAGAGAGAGAGGAGCTCGAGAAGAAAATCGATGATTTGAAAAAAATCAGGAGACGGATTGGCAGAAAGTGAGAAATTCCGAGAACAAGACGGAAATAATGAACTTCTTCAAATACGAATTGGTGGTGAGAAAAGACGTTGGAACAAAGACAAGTATGGCCGAAAGAAATGATGTATTACAACTTTTGTTGTAATACCATCAACTGGATGCTCACGAATATGGGCAAATCTAGCAGCGAAGAATTTTTTACAATGGCCATGAATTTAAAGGGTTTGTTGATTAGCATGCAGCTAAATCAATGTGAGCAAGCAGCTCTCATTGTGGAACTGCTGGAAAAACCATCGCATGCTACAATATTTATTGGACAGCAACAGAAATAATTTCGCTTCTTAATCCCGCTGCTGGAGCAAACGACGGAATTGCTATACAATGAAGAAGAAGTGGAAAAGTACGTAAGAATTCGGTCTAGACAAGATTCTTATTCGCGGGTAAAAGTGGTTAGAATTCAATTTAAGAACCGTAAAACTAATATTCACGACCTCTTTCATAGCACACCACCAATCGAGAAGAAACGAAAGCTTAAAGAACGGTTCCAGATCACGTCAGAAACGGGAGAATCAGACAATGAGCTAATGCCACTGAATGTGGCGAATGGAATGAAAGTATCGGTAAGAAGACTTTATTGTTTCATGAACACGTCAATAACGGCGAAAACCTTGCCGAAGTGTAACGATTCCTTTCAGGAAACAAATCGAAGAATCGCAACGGGAACATCAACGGAGTCGGACCAAGAAGGAATTAAACTGAAAAGCTTCGAATTAGCTATGCGGGAGCAACGAGAGAGTGAAGAACGGGTCAGACAAACCATCCAAAACATGGAAAAGGATGTAGAAACGGGGGAATAGGAAAGACTCGTGGACAGCATGGCGCAGAAACCAAAAAAGAAGATGAAAAAGCGACCACGAAAGATTTGAATCAGTAACAGTGGAAATAAAAATAGGTGAAACCTTCCCATTAAGGCTGTTTTAAGCATTGGAATGATAAGAGCTTAGAACAGTAAGCTAAACTAGTAAGCTAAACCTTCCCACTAGTAAGCTAAACCTTCCCACTAAGGTTGGATCAGGCAGATAAACGGAAAGGTCGAAATAGTAAGGCAATTTTTGAGAAAAAGCAGCCTTAGTAGAACAAAAAAATTGTTGACATAGTAAGAAAAAAATGTGAGAGAAAGCAGCCTTAATGAGAAGGTTTCGAGATAGTAAGACGAATTGGAGAAAAAGCAGACTTAGTGGGTGCGGATCCACAATATGAATTACAGTTCTTAGGGATGAAACTGAATACGTGGATAGGAACAATATAGTGCCGGAAAACAAGTGGTTAAAGTTCATACAGTTGTGTAAGAACATCCAAAAAGAGAAAAAAATACACCTTAAAACGTTGGAAAGATTCCGAGGAATAGCGGTGAGTTTTCAATTATCGTGTAACAAAATGAAATGTTACATACGGCAGATGACCAGAGTAATATCATATGCATATAAAACAAATGAAAAAAATGGGCAATAAATGATGATGATCTGAAACAAGAATTGCACTGCCTGAAAATAAAAAGGTCATGGTTACCCGAAAAGAGGCTAAATCTGCAAAAGATGGTGTTATTCACAGATGCGTCACAAGCAGCGGCGGGATATTGCTGGTTTACGAAAACCGAGAGTCAACAACTCACAAAATATTTTAGTGAGAAACAACAAGGATGGGCAATTCATAATAAGGACGCCTACACAATCTTAATTGCGCTAAAAGAACTAAAAGGAGTTTGCAAGGAAACAAGGTAGCCATCTTCAGTGAAATAATGGTGGAAATCTTTAAATTTGCACATGATGCGGATATCGAGTTTCATATATACTGGATAGCAACTGACTACCGGCTAGCGGATGCAGCATCAAGAAGGATTAATTAGAAGAAAGAGTTCAGGCCACAGGACATATTCAATAAATGGCAAAAGGATATAAACCTTAATTTCACCGTTGATACGATGGCAACAACAGAAAATTCGAAATGCAAGAAGTTTATTCCATGGCAGACATTAGAAGATGCATGGGGAAATGACTTCTTTACGGTGACAGAGGAGAAATTATGGGGAGACGTAATATACATCTTTCCACCAAAAAATATATTTGCAAGAGTGCGTGCACATATTAAGATGGAACTAATACAAACAAAATTAGTAGTAGTGGGGCATATTTTGCGTAATGGCCATTGGAATTGACAGCAATGAAAATAAATGAACGAGCAAGTGTAAATGTTCAAAAAGGTAAGTGGTATGGACTACCAGCAATGACAATGATACCGTCGGTGGCAACGCACATAATAGGGGAAACAAAACTATGTGGTTCCTTCAACACAAAACCACAAGCATTCTTCTGGCAACGCTGGAATTGCTAATTCAAAGTGGGAGAAATAGTACAAATGTACCAAGAAGTGAGATAAGAAAAGGTAACAAATAATAGAAACAGGAATAGGAGAATACATAATAGTTTTTTTAAGAAAACAATGAGAGTAAAAAGACATGGAAGAAAGAAAGCACGGAAAAAGTGAGAAACGTATCCAGATACACTGCAAATAATAGCAGGCGGGATGAATGTTAATGAAAGAGAATCTTCCTATTAAAAGAGATTATTACTGTTAAGGTTAAACCTTCCTACTTAGGCTGACCTTAATAGGAAGGTGAAAAATTAGGAAAAAACAAGCTGGAAAAAACAAGGAAAATAACCTGAATTATTTTAGATTGAGATCAGGGAAAGTGAAAAATTGGCTGTTGACGGTTGGTATGATGCATGATCGGAGACACAGACACTTAGCTCGTGCCAAAGCAGGACTATCCAAGGAAGTTAATGTTACACATGATGTGCTAGATAAACGGCTTACAGTGGCGGATCTGCTGGCAGCGATAAAAGCGTTGCAGTTGGCAGAGCTACAAGAAAAAAGTCTGGGAAAGATGATAGACAGAAAGGGAGAGTTCACGGCGGGAGCTCAGCCGCAAACGGCGCATGATAAAAAGGTTATGCAGATTCCAATCCAAGATCTTTCGGGTAGACAGACTTTAGCAGCAAAAAAAGACGCCCAGTGTGGTATCAAATCTGGAACGGTACCAGGACAGGCTGTTAAAAATTGGAAGCCAAAAGGAAAAAATGTCGATAAGAGTGGGAAAAGAGGGTTGCAATATTTTCATAAATGGACGGAGGCTCCGGCGTACCTGGATGAAATACTGTTTGATAGGGAGAATTTTCGAACGCTATACCTGGAACTATACAAAATGCTCATTGACAGCCAGGAGTACATTGACCATGACAAACTGACAACGTTGATGGGAAGATATGCCAAGAGCTTTCCGGATAAATACAACGTGTATCACAAATTTGTAACAGCAACAATGGCGGATATGGAAAAGCAAAAGTCTTCGGTCAAATCTACCCGCGCATATATCATCAACATGGCAAATGAGGTCTTAAAAAGTGTTGATATCACAATCAACGGTGGAAAGCTCGAAGCACTTGGGCAGATTGCGTGAACTAGCTTGTTCGACGTTCAGAAAGGTGAAGTCTTGTTAAAAGGGGGAGAACTTCAACAGAAAAAATTCCAATTGTTGCACAACAAAGCGGGAAAAATACGTTACGTTCCAAAAACATCGACAAAACGGTAAAAATGCAGAAAGACTAGAACGTCCGTACCTTATAAAAGACCGGAATACCACAGACCATCCTTTAGATCGAATATGACCATATGCACATATAGAAGAGGATAAGATCGAGGAGGCTATCGAGGAGGCTATCGAGGAGGCTATCGAGGAGGCTATCGAGGAGGCTACAGAGGATACACGGTCGGAAATCGAGGAATGCAAGCAAGCACATCAATACAAGTAGAGAGAGTCGGTAACAAGGAAAAAATGGCCAACAACCACGAAGTAAGTCTTTTGTGAAGGAGTAAGCGGACAAACCTAAAAAATGGAGCATCCCCAGTGATGAGATACAGCAGACGGTAGAGATGCTTAATTTGAATAAATAAGGTTAAGTCGCAGATGTTAAAGGAATTGAGACGATTCAAAAAGAATTATAAAGCAAATAACAGCTCAAATGGGGCAAGACAGGCACAGAATGTGATAAGCTATATAAAGATGCAGAATCGTCACCCACATCCAACACATTGAAGCTGAAATTAGAAATTTTCAGCGAGATGGAACCTTGGGTACGAAACCAAGGAAAAATCAAGCACCAGTGATAAAGTGGGATAAGTAAAAGTATCTGGAAACAGGCTATGGAAAGCGAAAACGGGAAAAAGACGTGACAGTGCTATAACTTATCTGACGTTTTCACTGGTTGCATGTGGATAAATGCCTGCATACTGCAGTGGCAGGATGTATGAGGCAAAAAAGTAGGAGAAAGGAGGTTTATACACATAGATGTCAGAATGTCTAAAGCTAATCAAACCGGAAAGAGACGAGAGGCACTACCTTTGGCAGCGGCAAAGGTAGAGTCTTGCGATTGTCCAGTAGTAGCATTGGATCGATTGTGGAACTATCGAGGACAGCCATCGACTGGGTTTATGTTTTCCAAAAATGATAGACCGTCAAACGGAGACAATTTTCAGTTTCAAATTAAGCAAAAAGCTAAGTCTTTGGGAATCAAAAGGTCTCCGGGAAAGCACACAGGTGGAAATACATGCTGTGTCACACTATTAGCTTTAGTATTAGAGCCATCTGCGGTAACCAGGCACCTAAGATGTGTGAGAAATAGTGAAATGTTAAAATCATACGCGGGGCTACATCTAACACAATTAAATTCGGCGCCAGAAATGATGCTGACGCGGAACTTGAGACAAAATAAGTTGAAAGTTCAACACGCTATTTTTGAATAGGAAACAATTAACACTAATTATATTAAGAAATGTCCGGGCCGAGGATACGCACAGATACCACTTCAGCAGCTAAATTGAGATCATCATGGTTATTCAAACAGCCGAGATATAGTCAATAGTGCGATTCCTGTTACAAATCGCGTTATCAGAAAGAGATCGAAACAGAGAAGATTTTAAGTTTGCGATATATTTAGCAAAGGCGTGTCTGTTGGGATCCTGTACTCTGGAAGCATTTATACCCATGACATTTGGGTTATTCATGGCGTACCCAGAGCAGCTAAAAGACTTGAAGCAAATCTACGTCCAAAGCGCAAGAAACGATCAGGTGGATGGCATGTTAGCATGGCAGGAAAACGGGAAAATGGCCAGCATTGTTTGATATACATTTTAAAAAGATGCTTCAATTCAATGACCTGGAAGAGAAACCGGTCAGGATGATGCTGTCGCAGAGGGACGAAATGATTGCAGGTGACCAGGATGAAACATACTGTGGGAATTTAATAAAAATGGTAACTCTAAAATAATAAGGGTGGCAATACTTACTCCCACAATCACGCTATACCAAAGATTAATCACTGAAACTGTACTGCAAAAGGTGTTTTCTTCTCACACGCCGAAAAATGTTTATTAAAAATCAAGCACATATGTTGAATCTGCAATTGCAGAAGGTTTATTACAGGGAAAAGCACAGAACGAAAGAGGTTTCTGTACTTTCCTATGCTGAAACGCGTATTCAACTTTAAAAAATCCAGAAACCCCAACCAAGGCCTAAAAATGGGGTATCAATAACCGGCATAGGACAAGTCGAAAAGGCAAGGTTTAGACTGCGTTACTCCGGGTTATATAAGGAAGAGAAAATTAGTAACCTGAAGTGCGAAAGGCAGATGACGACTGTTTCTATGTGATAACCAATCAGAGCTCAGAACTCGGGTTTCGCGATGAACAAAGGACGAAAGGTAATTATTATATTTTAATACCTTATAAGAGAGGGAGAGTTAAATCGCAAATTTGGGCTGAAAGGCCCATATTTTTTATCTCCCGCCCGTTGACCCAGTATCAATAATCTAGAGTACTACGCGAAAAAGGCAAGGTTTAGAGTGCGTTACTACGGGTTATATAAAGAAGTCACATTTTTGACGTACTACATAACGGTTCTATGATAAAATCTATCAAATTTGATATGTTATAGGGTGATTATAGCGTTTTACATTACCAAAAGTGCGTACAAATGATTCTTCTCAAGTTATGGTCATAAAATATTCAAAATATTTCACTTTTTAAAATTTCCATAACTTGAGCAGAATCAATTGTACTGACTTTTGGTAATATAAAACTTTGATCATGATTCCAAACCCTATAATAGATCACATTTTAAGGATATTTGATAGGTGTTCTCACAGACCCGTTATGTAGTTAAGTCAAAAATGTGACTTCGTGAAGTATGATCGATTGGCTCGAAATTGGGCTTATTCGGCGCGCTATAGCTCTGGCTTCAATTCTTCTCAGAGGACAGACTTCCAATTCTTATCACGTAACCCAGTTATAGGCCAAAAAGGTACAAATTTCAAAAAAGTCACAAAATGAGGACTTTTTGATGCAGCAAAAATCAAGCCGCAAAAACCTGTCAAAGTTCCCGATGTATGTTCAGTAAAAGTTTACTCAAAACGAATGCAATTAGTGGTAAACTAGGGGGGGTTGAAGTCAAGTGTATCTGTTTTGGCCAAGTGACTTTCTAGGTCCATAACTTTAAAGAAAATACTCGCAGTATGTTCTGGATCATTTCATTGGGCATTTATCTAACACGATTTAGCTTGGTGAGCTGCAAATCTCCGATGAGTTCAAATTGACGGTTTTACTAAAAAGGTTGTTTTCGCGTTTTGGCATTTTTTAACTAAGCATTTTAACTAATTCAATTACATTTATGCTTTGAACTCTAA
Organism: Mesochordaeus erythrocephalus; assembly: GCA_004367975.1. NCBI lineage: Eukaryota > Metazoa > Chordata > Appendicularia > Copelata > Oikopleuridae > Mesochordaeus > Mesochordaeus erythrocephalus. Next base: position 14,415 of record SCLF01466195.1, read on the forward strand.
ACTAATAGCCCAATGATAGCTGGTAATTACTTACGCGCGTGTCCAATTGACTAATTAAATTGGTCTGAGAAATATAAACACTGGATTTTCCGCAATTTCCGGATTTTTAGTTTTTTTTTATACGTCACTTCCTGTCAAAATATGCGCAAGAAAATTCGGTCCATAAGTACTGTTCTATGTTGTAAATTGAAAATAAAAACAGATTTTTCAAATTTATTTTAAAGAATTTATTAATTCCGCAAATAGCTGTTAATTAAGTCTTCTGGATACATACGTTCACTAAGCTGTGTTTTTGGGCTGAATTAGTCTACTTTATTTCGGACGAATAAAAATACAATTTCAGTTTACAATTAATTTTTTCCTTAGTGAGCGATTTCTAGAAGCCTGATCTCCAAGCTAAATATATCGTTAAGACCCAGCTAACTGATGCTGAAAATTTTATTAGAAATTATTCACCAGTTTCCATATGATAACGAAACGAAGAACGATTCGATATGAGTGTAGAAATCCTATGGGTGTTTATATCCTATCGAACATACATCTGAACATACATTGGGACTTGGCCGGGTTTTTGCAGTAATCAAAAAGTCCTCATTTTGTGGCTTTTTGAAAATTAGTACCTGTGTTGGCCCATTTTTTTGCCTCTGAGCAAAATTGAAGCCGGAGTCATGACGCGTCGAATAAGCCCAATTTCGAGCCAATCCGACATACTTCAAGTATTCACATTTTTCACTTAACTTGCATCACGATCAAAGTTTTACATTACCAAAAGTTCGTACAATTGATTCTGCGCAAGTTATGGTAATTTTAAGAAGTGAAA
>SCLF01466196.1:0-25280 GCA_004367975.1 Mesochordaeus erythrocephalus
AGGAAATACTTATCAGACTTCAATTTAGTCTGACGAAAATTTTCGGCGTGAATTAACTAGGATATTTAAAATGTGCAATAAGAAATATCCATAAGGTTCCTTCCTGAGAACCCCTGGAGACTTTGGAGACCTCGGAGACAAAAACTAATATCAGATTCGAAATATGAGGACCTGATTTACCCATAGAGCAGAAAATTATCAAAAAATATTAATTCCGTTGCCGTTTTTGGTGCTGCGTGCAAATGTGCACAAAATACTCCTAACATACTGATATGAACAGGAAAAAGTAAACGGAGAAATTGTAAATAGTACACCGCTTGATTGATCTCTATGATTTGTTTCTGTCAAAGTTAAAGATTATAAATGTCGCTACGGCGCAATCGGTTAGCGCGTTCGACTAGATATTGAAAGGTTGCGAGTTCGAGTCTTGCCGGGAGGCACAAGTTTTAGGGATTTAAAAATTAGGCGGCGTATCATACTGTCAACAAAATGCTCCTAGGGAGTTAATTATTATATTATAAAATTATAATATTTATTATTATATTATAATGTAAATAATTTATACATTATAATAAAATAATCTACTTAGCGTAAGAAAAGCTTAACCACAAAAGTCGTACTTTTTTTGGGCGTGCATTTTCTTACGCTGTTAAGACCAACAAAAATAGTGATACGAGGGGGAAGTGAAGAGGGAATTGTGGAAAATAGTACGGGGCTTGATTAATTCTAATTACTTATAATTACTTAGTTAAGGTAACACATAATATGTGCCGCCTTGGCGCAATTGGATAGCGCGTTCAACATGAAATTGAATCAATCCAAACACCACCAGGTTTATAGTTTCCGTAAATATTAGTGAAAATAAAGCGTCAGGCGTACATTTATATTCATAAAAGGAATTAACAAGCATAAATATGTTTTCATAAATTTGGGTTTATGTTCTTTTCCATTTTCTCTATGTGGTAATTATGTCTTCTCTATGGTCGTAATTGTTTGCAATGACTGTAAATTAAGTTCTCTGGTCCGTGGATATATTTGGATTAAGTTTGTTTCTTGAAAGGCAGTTACCTGTCTTTTAACCTCTGATAACTACCCTAAAAGTAACCTAACAAAAGCGACATTTTACCAAAAAACAGCATAGTCTATCATTAAATTACTAATATGCAAGTAGACTTATAACGTTAAACAGAACAACTACAGAATTCTACAATTTCCGGTGCAATGATGATATGTGGTCTTCTGTGTGCGAAAAGTATTGGAATTTTAGTTTTCGTACCAAATTATGATTACAAGATTCTCACAAATTAGCATATTTGTTGAGTTTCATCAGAAGAGACCTATCCCATAAAAAATGCTAACACACCCACCCTAGTCCTGCGGCGGTGCAGCATCCCATAATACGATGGATAAAGGCATAATTGGTTTTAGTAGCTTATATGCGTGGTTGTATACGGTTATATACGCGTAGACACGATTAAACCGCTATATACCTTCTTCTGTCAATTACTATAGGTAATGATGCGGTTATATACGATTATATACGGTCATATACGGTTATATACTGTTATATACGGTTATATACGGTTACATACGGTCATATACGGTCATATACGGTTATATACGATCATATACGATTATATATGGTCATATACGGTTATATCAGGTCATATACGGTTATATACGGTCATATACGGTTATATAGGTCATATACGGTCATATACGGTTATATAAGGTTATATACGGCCATATTCGGTAATATATCTCCAGGCATCCCTTCGTTATAAAACGTACGACGGCCCTGTTTTTAGTGTTTTTAAGGCCTTAGAAGTGGTTAAATGTTTGATTGGAGTACCGCCGGAAGTGACAACTAAAAACCGAAAATTGGTTATTTTGAATCGCGAAACACACCACACTGTTAACCCGAGACGATCTCTAGTGACAAGTATCTTAAAAACCCTACAGTTACCTACAGTTAATTTAAGACAGCAATGTCTTAGATAGGCAAACGTTGAGCGGCATTCCCGTCTAGCATTCTATTGCGCTTATTTTAAGATACCTTCCGGCCAGAAATTTAAATTGGTAGGTTTCTTAATTATTCGAGATATTAGTTGTACGTGCCTGTTATTGAATTTAGATAAGAACGGGCCTGATGTTAAGCTATGAACCGTATCGTGAATACAAACGAAACAGAGCAGTCTATTAGATAACTGACTATTAGAGAAGAGGAAGACAGAAATAGTACCCACGAGAGATGCGCAGGTGTGTATTTAGGGGTTTTAATATGGTTTCTAGCTGCTATTAATGAGGTAAGTCCAATGGTTTAGTCCCATAATTTATATCTTTATCTAGTATTCGAATACAGTCCATTCCCATAAATCGGGACACCCAAAAATCGGCGCAAAAATTTCGGAGAATCGTCTTAAACACTGATGAATTGTTCCTATCTTGAAATAAAAGCTGGGGAAGCATTCTACCCTATATGAGAGACATACAATAATTTTATACTGGGAGTCAACAAAATGTTCCCATCGGCAAGTTGCATCGTATTTTTCTTTGCTTTGGAATCGAAGGGTTGGAAAATCACTGGTTCAAAGAATAATTCGAACAGCTTATCACATAAAAAATGACCTCGAAAATCGGAAGAACAAAATCGCAAAGAAACCGACTACTTTAACCACATCAGGTTCAATTCGAAGATGTTCAAAAAATAGCTGAAATTATGGTGAGCTTGGAAGCTGAACTCGGTCAAAAGTTTTGGGATACTGCTGGACTTTTGTCCCAATTGGGTGATGATCGATGCCGAAATCGGGCCGAAATCGATGCCGAAATCGGGACAGACCATAAATCGTTTTCTGGGAAAATATGCACCAATCGGGACAAAATGCATAAATCGGGACGATTTTTCGCATCCCTATGTGTCCCGATTTATGAGAATGGACTGTAATAACAAAATTGGTTATTCTCGAAATGACAGCTAGTCGATTCTACTGTCGTCTGTTTCGGAATCCAAACGTGCCCGAGGGTTAAAAAGGGTGCATGGGAGAGATACAGTTATCTGTAATGATATATCACGAAGCACTGGGAAATCGTTTCAAATTTTTGAACGATGTAATTACGATACTTACATGGATAAATGCTCTATTAGTATTCCAACTCAATCTGGTCGTCTTACAAAAGAGGGGATGATAATCTCTAATGTTTAATCCTAATTCGCCAACTTGTTGCAAAGAATAGTTTTGGTTTGAGGACTAAAGAGAGACCAAAACAAATAGATTTGATAATATTTCCTGTACCCGACTAAAAGGCGTCTCAATCCATGTTTAACACTGTTTTACTATCCAAGATGATATTCTTTCCATACTCCCTTCCACCATACTCTCGTGCATTGTAAATAATGTGAAAGGGCACAAAATCTTCACAAATTCTAGTTAATTAAAACTGAATTAAAAACAGACTTAACCCTTTCGGCAAAATTTGAGCGGAAATGCTTTGGCAAAATTAACCACAAATTGTACATATTATTTGTAACGCTAAAATGTTTTAATAAAATGTGGGTCTTGTGTTTCTCGTACATCTTACTTCTAGATCTTTTTACCTAATTTGTTTTTTTTCAGTCTTTTCAAAATGTTATTATTGACACTCTACACTTATTGGCCAATTCGTTTCTGCTAGCTGCGGTGATTGGGCATTTGAGATATTTCAATGATGCATCGTCAATGATGCATAGTTCTAGCCATTTCGCCGTAAATGCGATAATTTAATGAAAATGGACAAAATCGAATTCGAATATGAAGACAAATTACGAAAATAAAGAATGTTGGGCTGGAATCACAGATAAATTGTGTATAACTGATTTTAAATTCTAACTCCTGGGGATTAAGTATCAAAATCTGTAGCCATTTTGTAGTCGAAAAACGGCATCTCTCCGCGTTTTGACGAGAGGGTTAAAGATCATTATGTAGAAATACACACCAGGCGATTTCCAGCCCACAATATGGCGGAAATAGATGACCACCAATATGAGTGACCAACGCAAAGCCATTTTTCTTATAACAATTGTAGAAGTGAACAATTGTAGAAATGAAACTAAAAATTGGAAGATAAAAAATTCGCACAAAGAAAAGAGTATATTCCAGGCCTAAACTTGGACAACCAAATGTATTTCAACCAATTAGTTCGCTTTTTGTATCTAAATAAGTGTTATTGCCAATTGTTGCAAAACATAAAGTGTATTGATCCTCAGCAACATTAATCCGCGCGCTACAATCTATGTATTTTTTCTAACCTAGTTTCAGACCGTAGTAGCACCGGAAGTGCAAGCTAAACAACCGGAGTTTTCGGGAAAGTTTTCTCCAATGTCTTAAAAGAGATGAAATTTTGTCTTGGGTCTTATCATATATCACAATGTAATCATTTTAGGTTCATTTTTGGACCGGAAGTCACGCCAAAAGTGGATATAATTACGTAGTTTTCACTCGAAATGACCAAATATGACCCGATAAAAATGGTAACGACTGCCAACAGCAGTAAATGCAAGCAACTTAAATATGTAAGCAGCAGAGCAATTCCAACAACGCCAGCGTTAGTAACTACATTAAATAATTTACATTGCCCTTAATAAGTATTCCGCAGCATACGGGTTAATATAACTTTACAATTATCCAATAAACATTACTTCGCATTTAGGTTTTAGTAAATAGTAGTATTTCGCATTAAAAATGTATGCATACTAGTTTGACCGATTACAATATCCCTAATCCATGCCCGCCGTCAATTCGTTTACAATATATCTCTTAGTTTACATAGTAGTTGTTCCTGTTTGGCCATACGTCTCATTGGTTAACTCCTACACGACGAATATACGTAAAACTAAGTATGGTAAATCTTCCCCTTTTCTACCTGTATATTCATATCCGTACCATAACTTACGTCATGGAGTATACATATGTGATTACGTTCATAATACATGTAAGTGGGGGTAATAACATGGGCTACGAACTAGAACTAAATCAAATGTTGGTTTTAATGATGATGTATTTTCCAGGTTTTAATAAGTTATGGCAATAATGATACCCAAGGAAAAACAATCAATTTAAACTGTGTTCCGACGGCTAAAATAGAATGATTTGTAGTTAGCAAACCGTTGGATTTCTCCAAAAAAAGCGACACTGCTTCAGTATATATAATCAACAAAAAATGTTCTGTGGATTAGACCGCCATTTTCTGTCTGTAACGACAATGATACCAAGGCAAAACACCGACAAAAGTGAAATAGAGGTCAGATAATTGCAGTCAAATTTTGCAAATAACTTTGATCGCAAATCACTTTCGTCGGGACTTACTTTGTTTGAAAAGCATTTGAAGACCCTGTAACAAGCTAAAATTTGATTGATTCCTGAAATATTTGCGACCTAACATAATTTCTCGTTCCAAAATATCCCTTTTGGAATATCCCATTTTTACTTGTCATTTTTCAGCCGTAAATGAATTTTGTTAATTAAAAAAAAAATTACCTTGGAATTTTGGTTGTCTACCAAATTCATGAAAAAATAATTTTTCTCAACTTTTAGTACGGTAATAGCCCAAAAACTGAATATTTGCTCTATTTCTCCCTCTTCGGTTGCTACAACATTTTCGCTTTTATCTCGAGAACGCCTTAGTATTTTTTAAAACTAAGTGTTAACTAAGTGTTAAGTTTTAGCATATTTGTAGATTACTCTTGTAGAAGCGTCTTATTCGCGGACACTGTAATTATTCCTTTTTTTTTCTTTAAGCGCGCGGTGTAATTTTTCACTCTAAGGATTTTACTTCCACAAATGTTTTGTGAGATTGATACATTTATTTTTTGTTTTCATATGATCGATAGATGCACGATGTAATAACAGACAAAATTTCAGCTACAGGAATCACTAGCTGCTAGAAGACTAATCGCAAAACTAAATATATATGTACAAAGAATGGAACGAGCAGAAGTTTAATTTTGTTCGGAGAGGAAGAAAAATATTAAAAATACAGTTTTCGGCCTCTTGAACTACTTAAAGGTACTAAAAGTTATTATTTGTTTCATGAATTTATTGCTGAGAAAATGACATTTAAAGGTAAGAAAGCACTTTGTACGACGCACTTTTAGAAAATACTGTGTTAAAACAAAAATAAATATTTTAAAAATAGACATACCATTAAATCGGCGAGGGAAAAATCTTTAATCATGCAGAAATTCCAAACGATACAATCTATTGTATTCGAGAAAAATGAGAAAGAGAAATCCTGATCGCCAAATTAGGCACGTGTGGCATCTACTCGTTAAGGATATATATATATCTCAGGCACACTTTTTTAAGTATGTTCTAGGCACCATATTGTATATTTTTGTCCACAGAGATTCATCGAATTATTTCAATCTCCAGAATTCGAATATTAGTTTTGTTTTCAATATACCAAGGATGAATATGCGTTGAAATCATACAGTTTTCAATAGATTTTATTCAAAACCCCACTGCTTGTGAAGTTCAGAATGGTTGCATAGTAAGGCAGCTAGCATTTACAGTAGCTTGTAGTCATTACCTGTTAATTTTGACCGTATTTGGTGAAAATTACACAATTGTATCTACTTTCGGTTCGATTTCCGCTCCGATTATGGTTGCAAAGATGATCTAATTAAGAAGTGAATAAGACCAAAGCATTATTTGTATCTTCTTTTAAACGATAGAGAAATATTCGGAACTTTTAACATCAACAATAATGCATCGAATACAGATTTAAACCCAAAATCCGTACGCGTCTCCCTTCAATAGTCCGGTTTCTAATAGTCAGTTCTATAATAGAGTGGTCTGTTTCACCTGCGCTCACAATACTGTTTAAAACTTAGGATCGGATCCGAGCTTATTTTGAATTGAATAACATTCCACGTGCAATTGATTACTAGAAGCATTGAGTAACGAAAACACAAATCTTCTGAAATAATTGACAATCGATAAAATCATTTTTGCGGGAGCATAACTGCCATAGAACGCCTATTCTGTTTCTCCGCCTAACTGTGATCCGGCTGAATTTTCAATAAAAATTTCAGAAATTTCAATTTTTGGGTTAATTTCCGGCCAGAATGTCTGGTCGTTAGGTGCGCTAAAGTATGCGCAATACAATTCCCACGGACACGCTGCTCAACGTTTTCCTATCTAGGACACAGCTCTGTCGTATGTTGTAAAAATCTGAATTTTTAAAGTGCAATTTCCTAAATACCTCTATGTACTTAACGTTTTATAAACATAGTTGTTGACTAGAGGTCGTCTCGAGCAACAATTTGGTGTGATTCGCGATTAAAAATAATCAACATCCGGTTTTTAGGCGTCACCACAATTTGGGGCTGTTTAGTGCCCAATAGATATTACTACATTATTCACGGCATTATTTAGTGCCTGAGAGGTATACATGTACACATTCCTTGGAAATCAGAAGCTGACTTAGGACGAATGCAGTCAGCGTTTGTTTCCCATGGCAACGTACTTTGCAAGAATAAGTGTGCGAATGTCGTCGTTTGTTGTTTATTTTTGTTTCCGGAAAACAAAACGTGTTTCTTTCCCTACTGTCCTGTGGGCAAGTAGGTTGACGCAGAAGTATGACAGTGATTAATTAGGTCTTTGGAAATATATCTCGGTCACTACCGATAAATAATAGCTATGTTGTGTCTTATCTTTGGGTACACAACGCCTACGAGCCTTGAAAATGTTTTAAATTCATTATCGATTTATCGATGTTTCAGAAGAGCTTAGTGTGCTATATATACAAATATCGAGCACTTTGGCCGATAGAAAATGGTAAACTGGAGCCATTGATATAGTTTACTCGATTTCAAAGCTTATTTTAGAAAAGACGTTGATTATTTTCATCAAAAGTTTATAATAACTAAAATAGTCGTTTTGGAATCTAACGAATATTTTATTCTCAACACCCACGGGTTAAAAATATTCGTTTGCCAAATAAAATCAGATAGTTCACACTTACGCACACTAAAACTATTACTTCCCTACCGACCTACTACATTACCGCCTTATCAACTTATTGTGTGTATATGTGTGTGAATAGTCGATAAAAAGCCAAAATATATGACCAGCAATGTGACCAAAAGGTCAAAAGCCAAAATAGATGACCACAAATGTGAGTCACCAATATTAAGCCAAAATATATGACCACCAGTGTGAGTAACCAATACGAGGCCGAAATAGCTGACCACCAAAGTGAGTCACCAACGTAAAGCCAAAATGTATGGCCACGAATGTGAATCACTAACGCCATGCCATTTATTCTCTTACGGAATTCTCTTAGTTTTGTCTTTGCTTTGGTGACTAACACTATTGGTCATCGATTTTGGTTTTTCGTTGGTAACTCACATTGGTGGTTATCTATTTTGGCTTTTCGTTGGTAACTCACATGTGGGTTACCATTGGTGAGGAGGGTAGTTTTACTCATTTAATGGAGCAGAGAAGTGGTTAATAATCTAATTTCGGTATTATAAATAATAATATATAAATTATTAATATTATAATTTTATAATATAATAATTAATATCATTATACATGTTATCCGTAGACCTGGGGTGTCTAAATCTTATAATGGAGCAGTACAGGTACAACTTGGTTAATTAAATAACACTCTGACTTCACGTCTATTCCCTCGACATAACTTTATCTGCCTACAAGCATCGTGCACAAAATCTATCATGCCGTTAGATTTGGGATATATATATATATATTAATATTGAATAGAATCATTTTAGTATTACTTTTACCGTTAGATCAAAGCCAAAAGCGGCATCTCATCAAACCTAAAAGATGACATTGAGTGTTTCTATTCTTTTCTCTGTTTTCAGACTAAATAATTAAAAATTTCGACACTTTTTGGTGGTTATCATTACAAACAATAGAACGGGCGTTAAAAAGATCAAAGAAGCGCCGCACTGCCGCTTTTTACAAGAAAAAAGAGAAGTGACGCTGCTGTATTTCGCTTCTCTTCATCAAACTCGGAAGTTTCGGTAGAGTTGAATCGGCTCTGATAGCTCATTGTGTATTATGATTCACCTTCGAATCATAAGTTTGGTCAAGTACAGTCAGAAAGTTCGTTCCACTTTAATCAAATAAAAATTACGGACTTTCGTAATAAGTTCTCATTAAACAACGGGATCACCGGCTTTATTTGCCGAGATAGTGTCGGACAGAACTCGAGTGTGAAGAGAATATTAATAATTGTGCATAGTATGTTAACATTACGATATACTGCATAGAAGTGACCTCTCCGACTCCGGTGAGATATATATTAATTTTGAAGAATAATTTCGCTAATAATTCTGTTCTTCAGTTGCTTGCAGTTCGAAAGTTCAGCAGCTTGTAGACATTACTAGTGAATTCTAGTCCTGCTATTTGGGATGACAATTATGGATTTTACCCACATAGGTGAACTTTTCGTCAAAAAAAGTGTCGTACAAACGACGTAATTGTGAGATTGATAAGACTCAAGCTTTGACATCTGCTTTTAAACATTAGAAAAAGGTAATTTTTATCATCAGTACTATTACGACTTATCCGGACAAAAGAACCTAGATACTCATAACGAACCAGGTGTGCGTGCGGGTTAAATAACATGTGTAACCCTGACGTCTTAATCTGTACAAGCACCTCAACACAGATATTAAAATATATTAGCGTCTTACCCGTACCTCGTTATATTTTCTAAAACCAACAAACTTGATGAACTAGATAAAATTCGACACAAATAAAATAGACTGGAATTTTTGTTCCTGAACACAAGAAAAAATTAATTTCCGGCGGTATTTAAGTTCAATTTAGACAAGGGGTCATGGGTGGAGGGTCTATTTTTCAGAAAATGCAACTAATTGACGATATAATAAATACGCTCACGTATGTAGTGCTTAATGTACCCTTGAAACACGATTGACATGATGTTCTATTCCCAGACATTTGACGACATCACCGTAGTTATCGTATTACGTAAACCTATTTTATCGTTACATATTTTGAATACATGATTGAACCGTGGTAAGAGAATTCGTAACGAACGGTCATATTCAGTTCCACGGTTAATCCCATGTTCTGTAACAAAAACGTAATACGTGAACGATACTGATGTCGATGTCACGAACGTAATGTTTCCACTAAATCCTATTTTTTCTATTTTATAATTTTTAGTTTAACTGTATATCCTATATTCAGCTGCGCGCATGTATTTTTCATAGTTTCCACTTTTTTACTTTATGTTCTAGCAATGTGATTGGATGAATTTGAATCCGAATTTTTGTGTAATTGGATGAATTGAAAACCTTCCTAAATCCAAATTAATTTATTGACTAGAGACGAATACAGAAACCACAAGTTGAATATAGGATATATATTTAGCAATAATGCTGTTTTTTATTCTAATAATTAACTATTTATATGGACATGGCACTATAAAGTTATTTATTTTAGTTATATTACAATCGGCTTTCTGACAGGTGATAATATGCACTGAAAACATACAGGTCGGTGTTAGAAAGAACGTTATGTAGACAAATTCGAGATTATCTATTGTTTCAAGCATTTGGAACATCAGAATGCATATGATGACACCCGTATGCTTACCAATATTAACTTAAAATTCACCAACTAAAATCAGCAAGTAATAATAGAGTTTACAGTGAAAGACTGCAGTGACCTCTCCGACTCCGGGGAGATATATATTAATTTTCCTTAAAGACATGTATTTCACTTGTCAAATCAGTATAAAATATAGCACTGAACCACGCTATACCGAAGTGTTCTTCGTGCCTAATATATTTTGGTTTAGCTCATCATTTCTATGGTTGCACAGGCATATGAGCAGGACGAGCATCTAGGTTAAAATATAATATCTTCGTAAATGTTTTTATGAAGTAAAGGAACGCATGGAAGGCAATTCCATCAAAAAGTCTAGGAGAAGGATCATAGGGTCATGCGTGCGGGTTAATTAAATTGCTAATTTAATCAAGGTGGAAATTTTCACACCATGTTCCATTGTTTTGTGTTTTCATCAAAACACGCGAAGAGTATACTAATTGGCAATGCCAAGATATAAAATCATATCAACTCTCTATTTCTATAAAAACAAACAACTCATGTCTTATCAGTACAATTCCAACTGAGCATATCTCTCCCTTTCTCACTCGGCCAGCTCTATATATAACTAGGCCTGGACTTCAAGTTTAAAAAATCTAACCTTTTTTTAGACGGCTCTTCCGGCTGGAAATATCTAATGTCGTATACAGATCTCTAATTTTGTTATCTTCGCGCACAGTAGAACGGAGCGGCTGGAAATTATAATTTTGAAAACTTACGATTAAATGTTGCCGCTTGCGGAAGACGCGACAATCTCTGTGAGATGACTAGAGAGTTGAGAAGGAGCGAGATGGTGCTCATGTAGAACGAGGCAGAATACGAAGATGGAGAGAGAGAGATGGAGATGGGAGTGGAGAAGGCGCCAGAGAGCTGCTTGGAGAAGAAAATGACCGGTCAGGGTACGTGAAGATGAAATCCTGGATCCATGGAAAATAGCTCGCGTGTAGGTTAACTTGTTGGTTCTGGTACGCCTGAACCTTTTATTTCTATAAGGGGGCAGGTAGGGCCGTCATTTTTTTAAGGAAACCGAATAGTACCACCGTGGTGTTATAAAATTGGCAGCCGTATTTTTTTGTTCTCGAACCATCTCTCCGGAAAATCCATGAATATTCTTTAATCAAAGGTGACCATTAGAAAGCTGAACCTTAAGCTATCTAATGGAAAACATTTGATTAGTAACATTTCCCGGAGAGATGGCTCGAGAAAAAAAATACGCTGCCAATTTTTAAGACACCACGGTAACTACCTTATTTTGAGAGTGGCTTACAGGTCGCCCTACCACTACGCTCGTGCGGCAGTGCGGTATGCAAACATTTGCAATATGCTGTAAGTCAATTGTACTGCAACAAACGCAGCCTTTATGTAGGCCGAGTTTATCTGAATTAATAATCGCGACAAAATGGTATATAATAATGGTTAAGGACTACACCATTAAGTCGTAAAATATTAAGAGGAATCAACCATGGGAAGAGAATGCAAAGCTGGACGAAGATAAGAATTGTTTCTATTCAAAACTTATGCAAATCGCTCTTTCAATTAGAATGCTATTCTTATTTAGGCTGGGGATATTTATAGGAAGAGGAAAGTCGAGATCAGATAAATAGATCTGCGTGTGAAGAACTTATCTGTGCTGAACTTGGATTGAATTTTGTGTAATGTACAGCGATATCCAATAGGCTTTGTCTTTTCAGCTCAGTATTTATCAGTCATATTCGAGTCGTGGCGTGATGAAGATCGCAAACGGAACATCATTTTTACGTGACAATATTGCCGCCAGAAATGGTAGACGGTTCTACATTTAAAGTTTCGGTTTAACTAGTTTTAAATTAATTAAATAAGTATTCAGCATATATAGCCGGAACGTCTTGTGCGGGACAACATTCAGTCACGCCTGAAAAGAATTCAGGACGAGCCAATGTTATATGAATATGTGAATAATAATACATATAATACATATAATATGAATTAAATTATATACATTTTATTATATAATAATAATATGTGATTATGGCAGTATATTATCATTTTATCCATATTACACGTTCTATCGAGCATATCGAAAATGTAGTTACTGCAAAATTATTTTATTCAGGTGTTTAACTCCTTCGGGAATTTGTTAAATTTTGTACAGATATAAAAACGGACAGTAAATGTTCTTATCGAGCGAATACAGTACTGAGCTAAATAATAAACAAATCCTATAAGGACATCAAGGTAACATTTGGCAGATTAGTGGTAAGACGATGTCTTACAATGTCCTTATCAGCGTTTTGGGATGTGTGCATTGGTAAGTTCATGACATTGCTGTTTGTATAAAAACATCCCAGTCACGTCCAAATAGAAATAATAAACCATAGAGAAAATGAAGATGATCCACCTATTCTGGGCCAATCGGAGAAGGGTATGAAACGAAAGCGCATCTTCAGGAAAAAGAGGTCGCTGTTAACAACATCTTCTTTTTCCCAAGGTCAATACGTTTGAAAAGAGAAGAAGTGACCAATAAGCGCATTGGAAGTATAATTCGATTATAGACGTTTATCTGAATACCGATAAATATCCTAAATGGTGTTTATTTTATCATTTATAATATATATTTATGTAATAATAATATTTTATATAATATGATTATATCCACAGTTATTGTGAGTATTGACTGAGATTATCTGTGAAACAGACTTACCACTATAGACCACTAATCATCTTCTAATTTCGAACGAGGAAGGGAAAAATACAAAATTTTCTGTGGATTTTATGAAAACCTTTGATCCAATGTCAAAACCCATAAATCTATATTTTAGCTACCAAGCACTAAATTTTCCATAATATGGAGAGGTCACGTATTTATTGTATGTATAATTGCTTAGATATGCATGATTCACCACCCTCAATCGTTCTAATTATACGCTGAATTGTTGTTACATTTTAAACTGAAAGTGAGAGCTAAAAATCAGAAATTGACATTTTAAAATCTGGAATCACACCAAAATATTGTGAGGTAGATCTTTAGGGTATCCTCAAAAATATACGTACCTAGAGGTACTTAAGAAACGACTCATTCAAAAAGTCCGCGTTAGGAAGACATTTAGCCGCGCGTCAGCATCGAATGTTCTTGGGGTGTATTTACCCGGAGTGAACCTAAAAACGAAAGCTCCAGTTATAACTTAGACAGGAATACTTGGCATGTTATAGTCGACCCAACCAAACAGTTTAAGCGCATGTAATTGTACGGAAGTATCAATGCTCATCGGAGGGTTGACCAAAGGTCTGTGCCAAATTGATTTCTGCTGAACAAATGTTCTAGGCTTAAACTATTTTTGTTACAGATACGGGTATAACCGGATCAAGGTTATAATACGTATTTCAAAGTAACTCATCCAAATTAAGATATTCGACTAACAGTTTAACCCGTACTGACAAACCGTACTCTCCAAAACTATACATTGTATCGTTTTGGAATTTAGCACGATTAAATACTAGCCCATTGCCGATACATTGGTATTTCTCGTTTCAAAATATATTCTGTATTTATACAGTAGCGTCCAAACTGATCAAGGTTCCATTTTTAAATGCCATTTTCTCAGCCGTAAATGGATTTTGGTAACTAAAAAAAACAGTACCTCGAACTTATGAACAAAAAAACATTTTTTTAGCAACTTGAAGTAGTGTAATAGCCTACAAACTCAATATTCTGTCTATTTCTCTCTCGTCGGGCGGTACAAGATTGTGTAGTTACCTCGATAGCGCCTTAGTATTTTAAAATTATTTTTAACGTTATTTAGCAAAGTGTTCACCATCTATTTCATTTGGAGATTAGTTTTCTAAAATCGTCGCATTCGTGGACAATATAATTGCACGTTAAAATGCTTTGCAGGAGATAAATTTATTTGTTTGGTTTTCATATGATCGGCGGATGCATGATCTAATTCCAGACAAAATCGTAGGTTTCAGAAATGACTATATTAGCTATATAAGTGCAACGACTTCAAGCTGTGAAAGTCAATTACATTGTCCACAAATGCGACGTTGATAGATGACTAATCGCCATACTATATGTATGTAAATAATGAACCATTAGCTATGTAACGCTAGAAATTTCATTACGAATAATTGCAGAATACTCGATCAACGTACTGAAATGTCGAATTCATTTTTTCGAAGAGAATAGAATTCGGTACAGAACAAAAATTCCAAGGTACTGTTTTTTTTTAATTAAGAAAATCCATTTACGGCTGAAAATGGCACTGATAGGTAAAAAGCACTTTGTACGGGACTCCTTTAGCAAAATATTGTTAAAACCCAAAGAGATATTTAAAAAAGAGGTCTACCATAAATCGGCAAGGGACAAATCATGCACAAAATCCAACCGACAATATGTTACTGATGTTCTGACAAATAAGGAACAACATTAATGTTGTTCACCGTCTTTCACCTTTTCTTCATTCTCCTCTGGACCCATTCTATTATTTTTAACTTTATTAATTTCAAAAACCAAAAAAGTCGTGTGCTAACGTAAAATAATAATTGTGTCCGATTGCCCTAACATACTTTCATTAGTATGTTTGATCACGTGACCACCTTCGTTATTTAAGCCGCCGATGTGTACCTACCTCCTACCGTGACATCATTAGTCTTACATGATGTTCCAGAAGGGCATTCTTTTTTGTACAATAGTGTTGTCCTCTTAATATGTACATTATCTAATCCACAAAAATCATCGATCACTACGTTAAATATGGTTTTAGTTAATATACCGGTTTATTAATTACCTCGTTCTGTGATCTTATAGATCTACACATGCCAACTATTCAGATATAAGTTTAGCCCTTTTACCACTAGTACCATAACAGTATATTACACGTTTTTAATTACCGCTTCTTTCACGCGAGATGTTTACCACATTCCGGGTAGATCTCATTTCCAAGTCATATCGCATATACATCTACTTCGCCGATTGTTTACCGACAACCCATTAGGCGTGTTCTTTAACTTATATCTTTTCCCCAGGTTTTAGTGCTCATAGATTATTCACTCTGTATCTTTCCACACAATTTCCGTTTCATCGTAAGTTGATGGTCACCAAAATTATGGTCTTCAAATTTGTCAATCTTTCGAGTAGCTCGCCCCATTCGCTTCGTACAAGGTCATCCCTTTTGATTATTGTGGGTTTATATGGTCGTATGGTTTTAAACGTTGTCTGATTTCGGAATCGACCTTATTTTTTCATCATGAAACTTTTCTTCATGTGCTGTTTCGGTAAATTTAATGTTCCACGTCGATTATTTCCGCTCGCTTGTTGATTCTTGAATCCAATGTTGCTTATTGTTTCTGAAGTTCATCGGTTTCTAAACTTAGTTTTTCTAGTATATCATTCTTTTCGATTATCTGTGTCCAATTTCCAGGTTCTAACCCTATTTCCGAATCAGACGGGTATTTCGACTTATTAAACAGTGATTCGGCAGTTAAGTAATTTTCCTCGTTAATCGGTTTCCAAACTTTCCAAATATTTGTTTCCAAACTAGTTAATTTTTTTAATATGCATCTCTTTGCTTATCTCGCATATCACGCCGTATGTTTGTTTAAGTGTGCTACTTTCAGAATAGGATGGTAATTACGTAATCCTCTTCATGTTGCTTCATTAAATTGGTAAGCCATTGGTAAGCTTGACGTTTTCGGCGGTTATATGACACTTGCGCGACATGGTTGTCCTATCCACATGTTCTTATTTTCCAAGTCGAGTTGTCCGTATCTAAGTAAATCTCCACACCCAGTACGGGCATTTGATAGTTGTTCGAGATATAATCATCGCAGCGATCGAGCTGCAATTTTTTTAACCCAATCTCAATTGATCGTGAACCATAAACCTTGACTTCAATTCTATTGATTGCTTCAAATATATTTTTTTGCCGTCAGAGTTTTCGTAAAATCCCCGTGGAATAGATCGTTCTTGAATGATAGAGACCTGTGATCCCGAATCAAATAAGATTCGGGTGTCTATATCAAATATAGTTGCACGGATAAAAAAATTTGGTCCAGTTAGGTTGAACTCCCTAAATTTTATTGATGAAACTTCTCCGCGTTTTGTGTATGGCCTATATCGTTGCAGACATAGCATCGAATGCTATTGGCTTTATGCATTTCTTTTGATCAAGTCGAAATAGAATCATTTTGTTGTAAAAATGATAATTGATCATACTTGAGAACGAGAGTTAAAATCAAATCTTCTCGTGACACAATGGAGGAGACGGAGATATACAAAACGGCCGTGGACACAATGGATGAGGAAAATTGAAAAATTGAATTTTGAAAATTTTTGTAAAAAATTGTCAAAAGTGCTTATTTTCTAACTATTTAATGTACAATAACAAATCTTTTAACGCGTAATTAATTATTTGATAAGATATTATATCTTAACGTATAAACATCGTAAACTTCTACAAATTCGTGAGAAACCGAATTTTTCTCGATTATAAATAACTTAATTCGAGGGCGACCATGGGAAGCGACAATTTGTATTGGGTCCAAAACAATGATTTGGGTATTAGAACCAAGAAAGGAAAATAATTATGAAAATTCGGACACAAATCCCCAAAGAGTTGAACTGGACCGAATTTACTTGTAAACGGAGGGAATGGAAGAAGGTGAGCAACTAGACAAAGAAAAGAAACCCCGGTCGAAATACTGCTCAGAATTAGAAAAAATTGAAAAAAATCGTGGAAGTTTCTTAAAAAGTTGAAACAAATAAAATGTATTCAAATTAAAAACATGTACTAAAATTGCATCAGGAAATTAAGCAGGTAAGAGAAGTAAGCTGTGAGCGGCGAAGTCGCAGTAGCAATGGAAATCGGAAGCGATAGCGCAAAAGAAAGAATAAAAGGAAAGTAAGTAAAATTGTATCGGTATCATTTTGGATGCCGTGAAGGAAGATTTGGCACCTCGATCGAAAAAACAGGTTAAATTAATCAACAGACTGGACACGCACAAATCGATGGGTAATCAACAAATCGGCAAAGTAGGTGGACAAGATGTTACGAAACGGCGACAAAAGGGTCATTTTGGGACAAGTTCAATAAAGCAGAAATGTCACATAATACTGCAGGAGCGAACTATTACTTTTTATCAGGAATTAAATGACACAGCTCGTTACAAAGGCCGTAACCAGGTTGCACTTCCAGTCGAGACAAGCGTCGAAGAAATGCAAAACGCCCTGAAAGAAGCACAACAAGAAGTCAAACATTTCACTGAAAACATACAGGAAAGCGTGGCGTTGGCTCGTACGGTCGTGAAGAACAGAGCGGGAGAAGCCATAACCACTATATGGCTCTCCTTCAAGAGTGAATATTTGCTCGAGATGAATGGAGGAGTGTATTTATCCAGGAAAATTTCAATTGAAAAAATGAAGCTGGACGGGACCTCGAGCTGGACGGGTCGGATGGAGAAGGTAATAGCCATCAAAAGGAGTTGGTAAACGGCACTGGAAATGAAAAAATAAGCGAGAAATACGTGACCTAGTTGAAGAGGCTGGCGAAGCTAGTAGACTAACAAAGAAGATATCAATAGGAGAATAAGGGTCAAGTTGGAATCTGAAAACCGTCAAAGGTGATGCTTACATGGATGAAGAAGACGTGTTATCAATATTCGGAAGGCAGAAAACAACATGATTCGAAAACAAGAAAATTATATTAATAAAAAGAACACATTCAAAGGAGAAGAAGCAGGAAGAAGGCCAAAAACACATCTTGCAAAGATTGGCGGAAGCGCAAGAAAAAATGATGGTTAGCCCAGACAAGCTTTACTGAATCGATGCAGGAATGGCGGAAGGAGAGTACGTCCCAGTGGGGAAGAAGAAAGATATAAACAAGAAGGGTGAATAACAAATGAGAAAAACGCAGAAAGGTATAATTGATTTAGCGGGACAATTAAAGAATTGCACTGCTACAAAAAAGACACTAAACGAACGCAGAAATGAAGACAGAAGACCAAAGACCACGTGGCCACAATAATGGAAGCCAATAGTCCTATATCAAAGACAAAACATCATATAGACGGGATGCAAGCCCCTTCAGAAAATGCGGAATAAGAGGGTACAAGAAGTCAGATTGCCCTGGTACCATTCACTCCTGCTTAATATGCCGTGAAGAAGGACACACAGCCAATGCGCGGGATTTCCATCCGGCAAAAAACTGAAAGAATGATTGCCGGAAGCCCGAGGTAACCATTCCAAAAGAATGCGCACTGTAATTACTGTAAAAAACCGAGTAGTGTAAGCAGTGAGCATGAAGTCGGCACAGTATTCGTGAAGGTCTGGTTGCGGGGAAACGCTATTCCATGTTAGTGGATAGCGGGAGTGAAGTAACCATGCTTCCCCGGAGACTTTTGAGTGAGGAAGTGTTAGAACATTTGCGAAGTAGTAAAGTAAAAATCTGTACCTACACTAACGACGTAGTCAGAGTGTTAGATACGACCTGTGAGAACTGGGCACTGGCGGGCGGGCACTGGCGGACGTTATTTTTAAAAAAGGAAAACTAATTTTCAACCACCTGGAAGGGTGGTGTTAGATAGGAAATTTACGCACGCCGCTCTATGCCTCGTGTGATGAGACGGCGAAGATTTTGTGTAGCTTAAAGGTGCAGAAAGTAGGTTTCGGAAGATAATATTTAGCGAGCAAGAAGTGAAAATTCCACCTAGATCCGAAACTATCGTAAAAAGTAGAATAAATAAACCACCGGTAACGGAGTGGTTTCTAGCGGAGGGTGTTTGCCGGGTTAATAATATTAGTCTTGTGAAGTAAATGTAATGTAACACAACACGGGACGGAAAAGGAAAGAAGTCGAAGCTGGAAACCAACCCACAAGTAAACGTATAAGACCCTTTAAAATACAGGAAGGGGGGAGAAAGATTTAGGATGGGTAATACATGAAGGCTGAAAGTGCGCCCCAAGGGGTGTGACGGACGCCTTGAGAAGAAATTAGCTGAAGGTGGAAAATTTTTCGAAAAAATCCACAATGGCCCAATTGCGGTGCATGACGTCAGATGTGAACTCAGCGAGAAAAACTCGAGCTCTGGAGCCACCTCGTAGCCGGTGGTCATAAAATCGAGCTCTGAAGCCACCACGTGGCCGGTGGTCAACAAATCTCGAATTGCACCAAATTTCAAAATACTAGAAGAATAAACTCGAAAAAAAGAAGATGAAGGGGGGTTTTCGCGGGCAGACCGACAAAACGAAAAGGTAGGAGATGGAATTTTGGAATGAACATTTGTGGGAAGAAGGAAACAAGGGTAGAGAGCACGAACATGGACCCGAGGAAGTCGTACGCCTACGCAGTAAGCAGAGGTCGGATGGAGAATATAGTAGAAAAGACAACGAGAAAAACAGAAGAAATTGAGAAAAATCGGACCGGATGGAGAAGAAAAATGAAGACGAGGAAAATAGGAATATGAACTTTAAAATGGGCGTATTTCGAATTACGGGAAAGCCGTATAAAAACATGGAAAAGTACCCTAAAAAATAGTTTCCGGGGGATGTAATCCCCAGGTGGGAAAACGGAAACGAGAGAGAAAGAGAACATAGAGTGAGATAAAACCCAGGAAAAAGATGAAGAAACATAGAAAATTTCGAAAACGCCAACAGTGCCGAGGAACGGATAGAATTTGGAAGGAGATTGAAATAGGCGAGGAGGCAAAGGAAGAGGGAAGGAAAAGAATAAAATAAATCATCAACAAATATGAAGGAAATATCTTATTGGAAGAAATTCGAGCGCTAAAGCATCACTGATGTACAGGTCCCCGTACCCATTAAGACCTCAAAAGCGGTAAATAATACGAAAAAACATTAGCACTACTTGTTAAAAAAGCAAATGGAGACCACCGATTAGTCATCGATTACAGGGGGTGAATGTGGTAATACAAACGGACCATTATCCCCTCCCTAGAATCGGTGATGCAAAGAATGAAATAGAGAATATAGAGCAGATAGAAGAAACAATGAAGATCATGAAGAAATTCGGATTGCAGATCAAAGCGAAGAAATTGATGTTTCTATCAAAAAAGGGGAATGGAAGAGGAAATGGGAAAATACGTGAAAAGAAATTATCCCGTGTTAGTTGTTTCGGATTATATATTCCGGGATGATTCAGCTTATCATGATAAGCCTCTATAATTTCCCGTACATATTCTCGGCATCGCTAGTTTTTTCATTTCCGTTTGTTTTTACCACTAGTTGGCCTTTTCCATTTATTTCCAAATTATTTTTTTGTAAGAAATATTTGTTTGTCTTAGAACAGAAATATTTGTTGTAGTACTTCGTCTTTTTCTTGTTCTTCTTCCATTTCAGCTTCGCCTATTTGCACAACAAATTTGCATATTTGTGTCGTCTCGTCTTCTTCTGTATTAGTGCGTCGCTATTTTTCTTTCTGTGCCGAAAGTTTTTTCGCGTAATTTGGGCCCTTGGAGTCAGTCCACCATATGAACTTTTTCCCAAGCAGATACAATCTCCACTTTTTCCATGAATTTTTAAAAGCCTGGCTTTATACCGCCCTTAGACAGGTAGGAGTGTGTATGTGCTCTTTTTTCTCGGATGTCCAAAATGGACACTCCTTTTTTTCAATTTTTCTATTGCATATATAAGACTGCTCCCATTGCTTTCTCGGAGCCGTCGCTTTCGACCACGAACATTTCTTCCACGGTATTTTAGCGTTGAAGATATGATTTTTTTTCAATTTTTCGAGTGCTTCTTCCGCTTCTGCTGTCCACGCCCACTTGTTTCCTCGATATGTCGCTGTGGTGGGCGCCGGAATTTGCACGAAAATCTGTATGTGCTTCTGTCTGGTGGTCACACAATTTTACTTTATTTGTTAGAAACAAGGATTTCTTCGCTTTGATTTGCAATCCGAATTTCTTCATCATATTCATTGTTTCTTCTATCTGCTCTATATTCTCTATTTTATTCTTTGCATCATTGATTCTAGGGAGGGGATAATGGTCCGTTTATATCACCACATTCACCTCCTGTAAGCGATGACCAATCGGTGCTCTCCATTTGCTTTTTAACCAGTATTATAGGGCTATTCCATGCAAACCGTAATGGATACGGGTCCTGTACATATGTTATGCTACAGCGCTCGAGTTCTTTATATGTAGCTCAAATTTTCGCAAGTTCTTCTTCCACTAAGAAATTTTCTTCAAATTTTTCGATGATTTATTTTATTCTTTTCCTTCCTTCTCCCTTTATCTACTCGCGTATTCCAATCTCCTTCCATATTCTCTCCGTTCCTGGCTCTCTTTCTCCAAATTTCTCTATTATTTTTTTGTTTTTCTCGGCACTATTGGCGTTTTCGAAATTGTCCATATTTTTTCATCTTTTTCCGTGTTTTATCTCACTCTACGTTTTAAAACTATTTTGTATGGTACTTTTCCATGTTTTTATACGGCTTTCCCATAATCCGAAATACGCCCATTTTAAAGTTTATATTCCTATTTTCCTCGTCTTCATTATCATGATAAGCGGAATCATCCCGGAATATATAATATGAAACAACTAATAGGGGATAATTTCTTTTCGGTAGGAATTGAAGAGAAAGTGGGAAAATACGTGAAAAGTTAAGCATTTTGCCAAAAAATAAAAACGAACTTACGTCCAAGAAAACCGTCATTAGGGAAATCGGAAACCTCTACAGAGCCGGGCCACTACGCACTAGTAGCCGTGGATCATTTCACGAAGAAAGTGCAGGTGTCGCCTCTAAAAAAGAAAGTGAGCAATAGAAGTGTTATATGAGCTCAAAAGAATCCTGTCCCACTTTCCCAGGTACCCTGAAGCCCTCCTATCCGATAACGGAACAGAGCTTCCAGGCGAGTTCACAGAGTACCTGAGAAGGATTGGCTAGCCAATGAGCTAGTGGAAAAAATAAGCTACTTCCAAAATTATACAACTATTGGGATGATATAATATCGGAAGTGGCTCATGGGATGAACCAGATGCCTAAAGAGGTAACTAAAGAGGTAACCCCAGGCTACGGGGGGAAGAGTATGCATAAGCCCCACGTGTCCAACGGAAACGCACAAAAGAAGAAGTCGAGGAATAATAGCATTTCAAAAAAAATGGACGACAAAAGGAAGAAATAAGACGAAGACTTGTAAGGCCTAATTTCCAACCATTTGAGAAGGGTGAAAAAGTACTGGTTAAGGACAAAATTGGACTTCTGAGATTCAAACGCCCGTATCTCGTCAAGGAAGTATACGGTGAAGGAGGTCGTAGAAACTGGACAAAATGGATGAAGAAAGGAAAAAGAAATCAAGAAAATAGTTCGTGTGGAGGACGAAAGATAGCCCGACAAAGAAGATATGAAAAAGAAGCATGGAAAAAGTGACAAAACTGGAAACCAGAGTTACGGAATCGAAATTCTGAGACAAACCAGTACAGGTGACGGAAAAGGGAAATGCAGAAGAGTCGGGCTACAGAATTACAAGAAAAAATTCCAAGAAAGAAGCAAGGAAGAGGAGAAAAATCCAAAACAGTGAAAAATGTGTACCAATTACACCAAATGGGATTCACAAGCTCAGCTTTTGGTGGACCAATAAGAAAAGAGGAAGAGGATGAAAACACAAAGTACGTGGATAAGCGACTCAGTGGAGGAAAACGAGCCAATCGCGAGCAAGCATTAAGAAACAAAATAGAGAGAGACGGACAGTAGCCCTACAGAAGAAGAGAATGGGCCAATCAGAGGAGAGAAAGAGATGGAAGAAGAGAGAAATTACGAATGGCTGAAGAAAACAACACCAATTGGAAATATATGGAATGGCTGGAATAAACAAACATGGACGTAGCACAAGATCAAGACCAAATGGACAAATAAAAAGAAGAAATAGAATCTAGAGGACAGAGGCGTATGTAGGATGAGTTAATATAACATTTCGGGGGACAGATTACTGCGGACATAGAACTTTTGGAAGGGAGAAAACGAATAGAGGAAGAAAAACCAATAGAAGACATTCTAGCGTCCACACATAGGGTATAAAAAAATGATGAGGAGGACCAGACAAGTGAAGACGAAGGAAGGAAAAGGTCATGAGATACATGACACTCGATCAATTGTTTTTTGATTTCGGCTGTTTAAGTTATATCTTCGAACTTGCACTCGTAGTTCGCCAAGTAATACATTTTCAATTTATATGCTAAATTATTGAGCTCAAACAGCGTTATATTTATATTTCAAACAATAGTTAAATACTCCTAACAAGTGTTTAAATAGAGTCGCCCTATAAACGAGTATGTTTAACAAGATTAAGCGTAAAGACCCCAGTTTACTGTGGATCATCTTTTAAACGTTAGTTACATCAGTCCTTCGATAAACTGATAATGGAATAACATGATGCGAATTGTCGGACATATCAATGTCTCTTATCATCGGTCAAACTGGGCGACAATATTGTATTGCATATACACTGAAGCGGTTTACTAATTACAGCTTCAAGAATTTTAACGGTAGGAACTCGGTTTAAATTTATTATTTTTCTCTGGGTATCCATGTTGGCATGGAAAAGAAATACTGGTCTCACGCTGTAAACAATTGCAAGTCTTTTACCGCAATAACTGAGCTTCATTTTATTAATGTTCTTTAGGTACCTTTGTTGGCATAGAAACATAAATTACGTTCCTATATTGTACATAATTATTTTTTATTGAATTTACGGTGAACCTGTCGAAATTTTCCCCAATATCGTCTTCGAAATTATAATATATCTCATACATTAACTCACTTGCAAATACTTCGCCTGCCTCTATAAAATCCAGATGGGTTTATAAATATAATATTCTGAGATATATTTTCGCTATAAAGCTCTAAATCGATATATATCGATTGAAAATATTAAATTTGGAAAATAGCAAGATTGGATACAGATATACGAGGATTATTAACGTAGAGGTATCAAATAATTCCAAATAATTACTAATAATACATCTGCTATTAATCTAGGCACACTAGATTCATTGGATTTCTAGGCATATTATTTGATTGAAATTTCGCGTTATAACCCTTATGTTATGGGCGTGTTTGTAAACTGATAGATAACAATTACTAATAATACATATCTATTATTAAGCTAGGTACACTGGAAATTTTGGATTTATAGCCATATATTTAACCGAGAAATATTATAACTAATTTGGTGTACCAAAAGTGTACCAATATCCAGACGGTTTGAAAATTCAATTTGTTCCTATACGTTGTGCTATTAACGAGACCTAGCCAGTCTGATAGTTTTTTCTTGCGGTTCCGAATCTATTTTCATAATGTCCAAATGTATACTCCTTCGTACAGTCGACCCCCTCTAAAGACAAACAGGTGAAAAGACCTTTTTAAAACGTTAATTTTAACTCATGGGAGCATGCAGCTCACCGAACTAAATCGTGCTAGATTAACTAAAACCCCTGGGCATCCAATAAAAGTATCGCAAACATACTGAGATTATTTGTTTTAAAGCTATGGACCTCGAAATTCAGTAAATGGACACATTTAGTCATGTATTTTAGTTTCTGCCCGGTGGTTTCGAGTCGGTTTCCTAGTGATCATACTTTGGGATCGTGGCATGTTTTCTAAATCATAAAAAATAGAAAAGTGAAAAAGCCGCGATTTTGCCACT
>SCLF01467299.1:0-15221 GCA_004367975.1 Mesochordaeus erythrocephalus
TATGAATCCGGCAACTTTTACCCGGTTAAACATCAACAGAATTAAATGTTCATGAATCATAATGAATAATTTTCGTTTAGATATGAAATGCAAGACACGTAATTCGAAACGAGTGGAATAAATATAAGACGAAATACATCTAGAAAGTCAAGCAACTAGCTGAGGGAAATATACTTCTGCCAAAACATTGTAACTAACTGGGGAATTTGTAAAAAAAAAATGAAATAATGTAACTGAGATAAAATACACTTTTCCCAAAAAATTGTAACTAACTGGGGGTAGGGACTGTATATTGGTAAAGCTCCTAATTCGTTTCTCGTAGGGCATTTTGATCACGTGACAACCTAAGCCTTCACCCCTGGCGTCGTGACTTAGTTATTTAGTGACAGTAGTCTACAATGGCTTTTGTGCAATGAACCTTAAGTATTCGTGAAACAAAACATTATATTCGTGATCATAATAATGTGACTGAGCTTAGTATCGATAACTATCCGGAAATCGAAAACAAAACTAAAATATGGGTTCACTTGTCCTAAACTTTTTCTAAATAAGACATTTAGAGCCTCAATTATCAGACATATAATCAGAAATGTGATTCGTCTACCAGAAAAATAGTAATTTCATACCAACACCTAATGTCAATTGAGTCGATAATAGTTACTGATAATGGTGATACACGGGTTATAGATTTAGATAATAGCTCTCAGATCAGAACGAAAATTGCGTTTAAAAAATCAAAATTAAAAAATTCAAGGCTCGAGGAGGCAGTGCATATGCCGACCGTGCCGACCCTAAAACACCACATAGTGGGACTCGATTTGTACCCAAAAATACGAAAAGTCCCACTTTTAAGTGTTTTTCTAAAAAAAATTCACAAATACTATTAAACTCATGTATAAAATTCGTATATTAAGTAGTATATGAAAATGGGGTTTTCTAGACTTATTAATTTCTATTATTCAAAAATATAGGACACAGTATTTTTTAAATCGCGAAAATGGGGAAAATAGAGAAAATATTCAAACAGAAAATATTTTGCACGGTTGATGAACAGAAAAAATTTGCCAAAATAATTCAAGAGGGAAAAACTCGAAGGTCTGTTCATAGCAATTCCTGTTTAAACGGATTAAAGTTTATGAATTATAAACTATAATTTATAGTACATTGCTTGGAACCTTATCAAGGTGACGTAAAATAACTTACAAAAGAAGAAATGAAGACGAGTTGTCGTCATTTGAGACACATTTGAAGGCAAGGATAGACACAGTATACTGAGGTCTTTCAAATGATACCCAAGATAAAATGCATCTATCTTCATATCGGAGTTGCACCCCGATATATGACCCCACTGTATTTATTCCTTCAAGGAACGTATTACGGATCTTTCGACTGGTAAAAATCCGAACAAATTCACCTTTCTCGATTTACAAACCTTGGCGAAATTTGAACGCCAAAAATCACCCTTTGATCAATCAATAGTCTGAAAACATAAGTTCAATCGCAGCTATTTTCTACGATTCATGAAGAAACAAGAATTAGATTTTCGACTAGAAAATCCGACCAAGTGCCTTTATCCGATGATTATCCGATGATGTTTTGGATACTTACAGAAATGTAATGGAACTAGAGTTATCCACACTATCACCCGAATTTTGTCTAAATACTGATGAAAGTGGAATTTTTTGGAATCTGCAGCAGGTAGTTAGATACGGGCTGAATTCAAATATCCACCAGCTATAATTACAGTAGGAAAAGGTACCAGATGGAAGGTTGGCACAAAAAAAGGAATTTTGGAGAGGACAGCGAAAATATTAAACTGAGCAGACGGAATTTCGGCGAGTTCGCCATGTATTGGAATAATTCGGCATCGATGCAAACTAATATTTTTTGTTGGGAAATGGACCGGTTGTCTGGTTTCCTAAAACTACGATATCCTCGGACTCATGATGGATAATTGTCCATCACATAAAATATCAAAGGAATTTACTAATATACAAATTATTATGTTCCCACCAAACAGTACCGGCTATCTCCAGCCTTTGGATTTGTCAACGTTTGCTCAATTGAAATACAAATACAAAAAATTGCTTGGACAGGAGAAAATCGTGAATGAACATCGGAATGTACCAGAAGAATGTGCCGTGAAAAAAATGGTAGAACTGTACCGTAACATGACTGATAATCAAATAAACAACGGATTCCATAAAACTGGAATAAAAAAATTTAAAAAAGAAGCCGTCGTGGATGAGCTGGCCGAAGACGAAATTATGAATTGTTTGAACGAGAGACTAGAAGAAATGGAAATTTTGGGTGGACCTTGAAACTTATTTTGTATCCTCAAAATTATCTTGTCTCAAAATACAAATTAAAAAATTTGTCTTAGGGTATAAAAAATTAGAGATGTTCTCGGGCAATAATTTGGTTGCTGGCAATTCCGGTAATACTTCCGGTTTAAAATTGATTGAAAAAGTTCTTTAATTGTACGGGAAAATGAATCAAATATCATCCACGTCCCAAGAACGGTAAATACGGGGCTCTCGCGCCTATCTTAAAGAATCGCGTTCTTCACAACTGCAAAAATGTAATTATATCTGCTTGATTGGAATCAAGATCTATTTTCGGGGGTGGGTCGTTATTTCAGAGTATTTTAAACCCGATAAACATATTTTGATGAACTGAATAATCTAGAATTAATCAAGAAATACCCATATGGTTGTTCTTTCCCTTATCTTTGCCATTGCCATTTATTTTTGTAAAAAATTATGAAAAATTTCCCGCATTCTTCTTTTGTATTAGGCTAAAAACGAGAAGTCTTCAACCAGTAGAACTGTAGATACCACCGACCTTATTTGATAGTCGACGTATTCTTTTTCATTTTCTCGAAAACCATGCATTATTATTGACCATTGCCAATCTAACAGTATTTGTCTTTTGAAAATATCTATTTTAACGTCAGTATAATACTGTCCAAACTAAGTGTTGTCAAAGTTAATGTCATTTTCTCAGTCGTAAGCGCATTTTGTTAATTAAAACAAATTCTGCCTTGGAATAATAGTTATTTCCGTATGCATGAAAAACGAAGTTCTACCAACTATAAATGATATAATACGTCAAAAAACGTATTTTTGTCTTTCTCTCATAGCTTTCTAATGTTAAATATTGTATCAAACAATATTTGTACCTGCAAACGAAGAGAAGGTTACTACGTACAGAAGGAGAGCAATGTAATGAATACAGTTTTTTTGGCGTATTGGATCGATTATAGTTGCTAGAAGTTCGTTTCATACATATGTTAACCGACAATAATGCCAAGCCACAAAAAATCACTCTTTACTATCCATCATTTCAAGGTTACTGTGTTAAACCTAAAAGCTATTTCAAAATATACATACCATTAGATCGGCAATGAATTAATCTTTAATAATAAAAAAATTTCAAACGATATAATGTATGTTTTCGAGAAAAAATCACCAGCAGTTGGCTAATTAAGATATATTTTCTCAGACGAATTGATCATGTTTTATTAATATGGTACTTAAATAAGGATTTCAGAATATATAATCGACAAAATATATCATACATATGCGTTATATAGACTTACATCTTAAATATACTCTAACCAACAATTAAAAAAAATTCAAACATTCAAGATTTCAAAATTCAAAAACTATTAATAAATTTAAATTTTTGAATTTTTTAAATGTTTTGTAAATTTTTCCAAATTATGCCAAATTCAAAACTTGGTTAGTAATAGGATATGCGACGCATTCGCTATAGCGCGCTAAGTACTACCACTAATAGGTCGAATATACATTTGCACATTTAGCTGTTACAAAATCAAGCAAATTTGAATCTCATAACAGTAGAAACTGTTATCCCGTTATCAAGTCCAGATTATGTTTATCAAAATAACGAGATTAAACTAATAAGTACATTTCGTGTTGACAAAGAGAAAAAATGTAGCCTGCTTGTTGTGTTAACAACCGATCTAGAGGGCTGGCTACCATTTGACAATATTGATCGACAGGCGTCAATTAGTTGGTTGACTAAACTTGCCCTTGTTGATAAACAGAAATTGGCTGATGTGTATTCAGTATTACCGTCTGTGGATACAACCGAAATATTCAAACACGAAGTGGAACAAAACAATTCGTGCTTTATTTTTGACCAATTTGGTGTTCCAAGATTCATCGAA
Organism: Mesochordaeus erythrocephalus; assembly: GCA_004367975.1. Taxonomy (NCBI): domain Eukaryota; kingdom Metazoa; phylum Chordata; class Appendicularia; order Copelata; family Oikopleuridae; genus Mesochordaeus; species Mesochordaeus erythrocephalus. The sequence goes on from SCLF01467299.1 coordinate 4,196, forward strand.
CAAATTTTGGGCATAACGAAAGCCTTAGGTCATCTGGAATTTGTTATTAAATACAAATATTTAAGGATATGTTTTAAACGGAAACTCGCAACTCAAATGTTACTTGCGATGTGGCACATCATTTTGTTCTTGGCTATTCCGGAAAATCACCCCTACGTTTTTTGTTGAAATAAATTTGCAGCAGAACAAATTGAACCCTGAAAAGTTTTGCGAAATACACTTTAAAAAATGTATCAACGCCGGAAAATAATACAAAACTCAAAATTTTATAATAAAACTAGGGCTCCCTATTTTTCTTCATCAATGCGTTTGATAAAAATTGCACGACAAACCTTTTTTAACTCCTAGGAAGTAATTGGTAGACAATGCGTAGGCAGTAATTTGTGCACATTTGCACGCAGCACCAAAAACAACAAACTCAGATTTCGAATCTGGTATTAGTTTCATTTGTCTCCGAGGTCTCCAAAGTCTCCAGGGGTTCTCAGGAAGGGACCCTATGGATATGTACTATTTCACTTTTAAATATCCGGTTAATTCACTCTGAAAACGTTCGTCAGATTAAATTGAAGTCTGCTAAGTATTTCGTTTGATTCCTATATATTTACAACTGTCTCAAAAGTCTATAGGAAGGAACTTACTAGGGGATTTGTGCGTTTTCCAACATGGTGGTTTAGAAAACATATATTTGGTCAGTTTAGGGTAATTCTGGGGTAATGAGTCCGAAAATGGGGATTCCGACACGGTACCTAAAAACAAATTTGAAAAAAAGTGCGGCGTAAAATTCTAGGGTCTCAACTCGATTGGATGGCCTTATTTTCAAGAAATATAGGTCTGCGTGCAAATGTGCCCAAATTACTTCCTAGGAGTTAAAGTGATAAAATTTTAGCGTCCCATTTCAAATGGTATTCCTGCTAACTAGAAATCGATCAGAGTTAACAGTAAATATATCCCGTCCAGACAAGAGAGACTGATAGACGCATATATATTGAATAAACAAGTTCCACAGGTAAAATAGAGAATGCCGTTCGTCAAATTCATTAAGGTTATTTTTAGATTGTAATCAATTATTATGAAGACAAAATAATTTGGGGTTCAGAAAAAACATATCATTATATAATCGATAACCAGCAAATTATCTGAAATCTGCCAATTCACAAATTTCAATGATTTCACTCAACAATAAACCAAATCTGATGTTTAAAAAGTACCATTCTACTTAGCGCATGTTAACGTACGTCTAGCATACGTTAATAGACGAGTTGCCGCGCAGTAAAGGACTATATAAATTACTGTTGATTACCGCTCCACCTGGAAATAATAGGTATGTAATAATCGTATAATTGAAAAGTACTTTGAGGAAACATGTCCTTCCTAATCAGGTCTTCTATGAGTTCCGGAATTTTTACGAATTATTTGACAGAGATGGATCATTAAGTGATTATCCTTTCATCTGACATATCAGTAAAATGAAAAACGAAACATTTCTCTGGCATTAAGTAAACATTAGTAAACGTACTCTAATGGACTTTTTCTCGTAGGACTTGAGGTTACATAGATACCAGGACAATGGCAGGCTGAAAAATTCTCCGATTTAGCGATAAGCTCCCTCCAAATATTACTAACAATTCAACTAATCATCTCATGTGTTGCGTTTTCATCCTAATGTCAATCTGCTGTAAATTCTAAATCATGGACCGGCGAAACGCCAATTTTAGTCCCCATTTTAGGAAGTCGATTGTAGGTTTTATAGCATCAACATATAATTGCAGCGCTTTCGTTTTGCATTTGTTTATTTACAGTGGAAAAAGTTGGACGTCCGGCTCCTGGCCTTTTTGGACGATTGTCCCGCTGTTTGAAAATTAGTGGTCTAGTCTACCCCAGATAATCCGGTTTTGGGATGATATGCTCCCCCGCTGATCTTGTGATAATCTTGGAATAAAGACGTAAAAATTTTAGGTTATACACCCCAACCTATAGACTTTTTTCAGAGTTACTCCTATCAGATTTCCGACTTGTTGTGTCCCACTTTGAAACAATGTCCCGCTGTTTTACAATTCCGATCTGGTAACCCTAGGTGGAACCGTCAACAAAATGGACAAAACCCTGCAGTTTTAGAGTTGATACCGTATGTTAACTGTAGCCGCTTTCTCCACGGGAATTCGTTGTATATAAATTTCCTTGTCAGCAAAACAAAATCCTCCATAGAGTGTAATAGGTAACGGCAGTACTCGGGTTCAAAGAACTCCGCCGTTGTACTACGTAGCCTTTTCGTTTTTCAAATATCTTTTCAACAGAACACGGTTTTAGGTATTTTATTTTGTCGGGAAACATGTCCAGGATATATACGTTTCCCACCCAATTGCTGGTGCTTGTCTTAATCCCGTGATTATTTTGAGTGTTGAATTTATCTGAAACTGTCTGATATGCGCCTTGAAAACGGTTGTTGTTGAAACTAAAGCTTTTCATCTGTTGGAATAATTCGACCGTGCCTTAAATGTCCTCATTGGTAATTTTTGACCGTCATTTGTATGTACACATTGCCAATTTCTGACCTTGTTCTTTATTTCATTATTTTGAACGTAATTCTATTCCTCTCTCGAGCAACATCATTTGCAATTATGGAATTTTTGTCCACTATATGCATCGAGTGGCAAAAACTTCCCTGATTCGTTCTTCTAAATGACCCATAGTTTTAGAGCTCGACTCCGCTGCATTTTCTGCAGAAACGTATTGAATCGTTTGGTTGGTAAACTTCCTATACGTATCAACGAATCCCAGAAATTAATCCCGCTAGAATACACGCTACTGGTGACTTCTACAATTTATATTTCGGCTTATTAGCAATCAATTCCGGTTTTAATCCTTCATTGTCCGTTCTTGAACCGTTCACCTGAGCAAATTATTAGCTTGAGCATGTCGGAAACTTCTTCAAATCACCAGTAATGCTTTCCTGTGCCAATCAAGCACCTTCACCGCGACTCGAGACGCACTTGACTTGAAACTATTGATTTACCCGTTTGATTGCATGTTCAAAGGATGTTATCTTCCTCAGTAATTTAACTTTCTTGTTATGCAGTTTGGATATTTTCTCGTGTATCTTATAGGCCTTCATGGTCATTCTTGAAGCACGTTGCAGATTATCCTTCCATTTCGGGCGAATCATATTTTATTTTCCAAATTTATATTTTAATTACAGTTTTATTAAATTTCTATCGAACTTTTAGTACTTATTCTGCATACTACGTCAAAGAAAAAAGGTCTGTGATGTTTTAGTTTAGTTCATCGATAATACTAGAAATTTATACCATTCCTCTGATAAGTGATTACTGTTGCTTCTCAGTATCCATCATCCCTACTAACCCCAATGGACTTACTTTAGACTTACCACCACTTAGACTTACTTTTCTGGTACCGTGTTACGATATATTTCCTTCTCGATTGAATCCAAAAAGTATGAAATTTCGAACATTATCATTGTTCCATCCTTGCTCCAAATGCTCCATATTTTCGCAGAATTTCACTACTTGGATCGACATGACTGCCAAATTTGAAGTAACCTCTAACTTCTGCTTGACTTATTTATCCTTTTGTATAATAAGTATTCCGCTTGCAAACATGCCACGAATGGTTGACCTCCCTAATTACCAAACTCGCGCCAAACCAAGTTCTTTAAATCCTTTTTCACCTCATATTTTATAAATTGGTCCTTCCCGACGCCTTTCGCATTCAAACTTCTAAATGAACCATGGTTTTAGAGCTCGCCTCCGATGCATTTTCTGCAGCAACGTACTGAATCGTTTGGTTGGTAAACTCCTATACGTACCAATGAATCCCCGAAATTAGTCACGCTAGAATACACGCTACTGGTGACTCCTTCAATATATAATTCGGCTTATTAGCAATCAATTCCGGTTTAAATCCTTCATTGTCCGTTCTTGATCCGTTCATCTGAGCAAATTATTAGCTTGAGCGAAAATAAATAGTATGAATTTTCACGTCTTAAACTTCTTCAAATCACCAGTAATGCTTTCCTGTGCCAATCAAGTACCTTCACCGCGACTCGAGACGCCCTGGACTTGAAACTATTGAGTTACCCGTTTGATTGCATGTTCAAAGGATGTTATCTTCCTCAGTAATTTAACTTTCTTGTTACGCAGTTTGGATATTTTCCCTTGTATCTTATAGGCCTTCATGGTCATTCTTGAAGCATGTTGCAGATCATCTTTCTTGCAGACTATCCTTTCATATCGCAACGTCATGATCAACGTTTACTTTCTAACTGAGTTCCAAAAAGGGGAGTGGAATCATTTCGGGGAATCATGTTTTATTTTCCAAATTTATATTCTAAATAGAGTTTTATTAAATTTCTATCGAACTTTTACTACTTATTCTGAATACTACGTCACAGAAAAAAGGTCTGTGATATTTTAGTTTAGTTCATCGATAATACTAGAAATTTATACCATTCCTCTGATTAGTGATTACTGCTGCTTCTCATTATCCATCATCCTTGCTAACCCCAATGGCCATTCAGGCCATAAGTTTATAAAAAGAAAAATTCTTGTGTTTAATAGCTTAGATTCCATAAACGCCAAGTCTTTCGTGACTATGATCCTAGGCGAGAAAATATACACCTTTTGTCCTTCCAAACTTTTTCAGTACTTCTTAGAAATCGGTATGCCATTCCCTTGGATAACTTCCCTGTTATACATTTACGGCATTTCGTGTTTTCCCATGATGCTATATTTCTGAGGTAGGCTTCCTCGAGGATTCGTCTACCAACTTATATTCATTTGTAATCCAATATATTTGGAATATAATATAACATAATTCAAATATCTCCCTCATTAGCGCATTTAACTGTACATAGAGCGTCCCAAAATTCTTAAGTTTTCTTTTAGATTTTCAAACGCTGATAATCTCCATTTCTCTTCTTTCACTTGTCCAGTGCATTTACACTGCCGACCTATATGGTCGGCAGGCTTCCGTCCACATCCCCCATTTCAATAAATAGCACTTCTTTATTTGTATATGTTCACATCGTATAATTTTATAATTCCGCAATTTAAAGACATAGCAATTTTGGGCAATTTAAACAACAAGTGGTAGTATGTGTAGATAATATGACAGAATTAACCGCTGTACTGCTCCCGATAGTCCATATGTGTTTGAAATGTCTTTTACTTTCAAACCAATTACATAAAGAAGAGGGTGTAAATAATCTACAAAATTTATATGATGTGTTTCGACGTCATTAATGTTTCAAGTCGCATGTATTAAAGGGAAAAATATCTAAACTGCTAACTAGGACTGTTATTATTCACTATGTCTTTGCACATATATGCGGGTTTTAACTTGCAGTGATTGATGGCCGAATTACTTCGGCCTCTTTTGGAGTTTCTTGGATTTGTTCCCGGATTGTCCTTTATATTGCGAATCCATTTGCTCCTTCGTGCGTTATGATATTTACGAACAACCGCCTAATCCTAACCGTTTCCTCTCACATTCCCCATGCGATCGGCTCTGGAATTTTGTCATGAATATCCGTCGTCTGAGTCAGATTACATCTCCTAACCTTATTGTGATGGTACCTTTTTCATCGGATTTGAAACCGAATCTTCGTAATATTACGGGACCTCTTATCATCTAATTAACTTATTTTTGGACTTCTTCTGTAATGGTCAAGGGTATTGTCTTTCTTACTTTATTATTAATTTGCTACTGAAGAAGATTACGTTGTAATTTGTCCAACGAGATGTCCAGTCCCTCCTCGTTGTCTTTCCTAATGTCTGAAACCAAAATTATCATGTATAACAAACATTGCATGTTTCGGATTTAATCTAATGCTAGAGAAATCTCTCTTCTCAGTCTTCTTTCATTTTAATTCTGACGTGCCTCTAAAAGCCGGATTGCCTATGCAATTTTTGCTAAGTAGCCACCTGCAGATTAATAAACGTGATTCGCATATGTTCTGACATCGGTAACGTGATTAATTGCTTCATTAGTATTTCCACAGTCTCGCCAAGATTGACTTCAACTAAGATACCCAACAGTATGAAGACTCTCCTGATGGGCTTCTTTTTTGTAAACGATCCTATTTCTGACCACCGAAAAACGATTCGAATGACTGATGAAACTCTAGTATCTTGTCCTGTAGCATTCCACCATCCTCAGATTGTTTATAAAAATTCGTACGTTACAAGGAAGATCGCTTTCCATCCAACTTTGTTTCGCCTGCCCCTTCTCAGTCAATTCTTTGAAACGACTTATAATTTCTTCGTGCTCATTTTACATCACATAATAAACTTATTTTATGTCCTCCATTCTTTCTCGTTGTGTTTCTTTACTAAACACGGCTTTCACTTGATGCATAACGGCCTTTGATTATCCTTCCCCACTAATGCATTTAAGCACATGATTCTCTGAAACATTCGAAGATCCATCTTCCGAACGGCCATGTTGACTTCAGTAATTACCGCATCGTAATCTACATCGAAGCTCATTCCAGAACATATTAACTGGATCCTGATTCTATCTGTTTTGCAACTTCTTCCAGACCCGGTGTTGATTTTGCCTTCGATGGCTTTCTTTTGAAACAATTTGCGTCTTTGGCCGTGTTTTCTGTGATGTGACCTGTTCAATGATCTATAAACGCTGCTTTGGTTGTCAAGTTGCACTTCCAATAACATCCCCAACTTCCATGGTATATACTCTCATGAAAACCTTTATGCCATCTACAAATCACACTGGTGTTAATGTCATCCATTTTCCTCCAAAACAAAAACGTTCCCATCTGTTGATCTGTTATTTCGACCGGTTGTGTTCATAGCGCATGCGACTCGCTATAAGTCAGTCATCGTTATTAGCTCATGTATTTGAGGCGATAAAGCATTCGGTTGAACTCCCGATAGCTCGCAGCCGTCTGCAATTACTACATCTGGCCTCAATATGTCCTTGTGTCCACTGAGTCATAAACATGACATTGAAGCCTCTGACATCTTTTTTGATATGAATTATATTACCTTACAAATATAGAAGCCAACCCTTTTCCCGTTACTGTCTATTTTCGTCCACTTAGAGTTAGTTTTCTGGTACCGTGTCACGATTGAATCCAAGAAGTATCAAACTCCGAACATTATCGTTGTTCCATCCTGTGTTTAAATTGGTCAGATTATTTATGATTACTCCATCATACTCCACTGTCATTTGTGGAACCGTCTTGCTCCAAATTCTCCAGAATTTCACTACTTGGGTCGACATGACTGCCCAATTTGAAATAACCTAACTTTTGCTTGACTTATTTATCCCTTTGTATAAGAAGTTTTCCGCTTGAAAGCATGCCAAGAATGGTTGACTTCCCTAATTACCATACTCGTGCCAAACCAAGGCCGGTCTTTAGCTTCCTCCCTCTTACTTGGTCCTTCCCGACGCCTTTTGCATTTAAACTATTCTTGTCCGCTCTCTTCCGAACATCCATCTCAGATGTCACTTGAATCCAGGCCACGTATTCCTTTCTTATCTATTGTTATTCTGCTGGAGTTCAACAGAACAGAGTTTTCGGTTTTTCAGCATATCTCACTGACAGTTTAACTCTCTGTTCTCCTTGAAATTTATCTTTCCTTGCATCGCATTGTAATTCATAACTTAAATACATACGTTTGACATAACTGTTAATAAATTACTTCGTCCAACATAATTGGAGCGTGCGAACACAGACCATGTTGACATCCATCTGCGCTCTTCTAGGGAAGGAAAACCCCGTTCTCTTGTGTTTGAGACAGTGTTCAAATAGCCGTTGATAGTTATGAAATACATCGGTCAAATTCATGTAGTTATCCCAGATATCTTAAATTTTGTCGGCTCCACTATATATTCATAAATGTCCTCTGGTGTATTTAAGATCTATAGGTAGATAAGTAAGTGGGTATGTAGATCATACATTCATGGGGAAGCTTCCTATTTCTCTTGAGGATTCTCATAGGAATAGGTGTATATTCGTCCAATCGATTCCCAGTTCATATCCGAGATATAAAATATCTCGTAGTTCCTCTTGTTCTACAACTGGATCTCCTGATTTGTAGACGTTCAAGTACTCTGACTGTAGTCTTTTAATTCCACGTAAGTTTCTCATTTGACGTCAATTGGCTAGATATTGACGTTTTAAGTCCCACGTGTTCTACACTTATCATCCAAGATAGTCCTGCCATACTCCTGGAAGTCCTAGAAGACCGTGGTCGGTATTCCGATTTCAGTTATCTCTTCCAAATTATCTTAATTAACATAGCATCTGTTTTAAGCTCTGTGGCCGCGCTATTAGAAAACCGTTGCTTATCTAAGCGATGTACCTGACAGTCAAGTTTAAAAGGCCAACGTTTCCAATTATAATAAACATCCGTATTAAATTGTCTAATCCTTTGTCTTTCCTGCAGCTCTTTGCCTTTTCGAATTTTACATTCACCTTCCTTAAGTTTCGTTCTATTATGTACTTAGATAATCTTCAAATCCAGAAAGATATGTATCCATTTGGTAACCATTTCTCTCAGCAAAATTTACATATTTGCTGCTGTTTAAACTGATGAGCACTATCATCAGATTAAGCCAGGAAGAACATTGTGTTCTGCCTAATATATTGAAGAAAATTTCAAAACCGTAGTTACATTTTGTCACGTATTTTTGGACGCTTTTTCTACTAAAACTCATCCTGCACTAAATGTTAAGTGGCTCTCAACTGTAAAAAATCAATTTACTGTTTTTGAGTTATACTTCCGGTGATACTTCCGATCAAAAAATTGACCTCATTATAAGTGAATATTAAAAATGACTTTCAGTAACATTTTCGGGCGTTTTCGTGTTACGGCAATCTGTCTGTTACAAATAAAAAAAAATATAATCGTAATTGAAACTGGACTTTCGAATCGGCAAAAGTTCGCTAGAAGTGATTATAACTGGAAACAATTCCTCAACTCATATATTACAGACTAACATATTAGCTTTTATTAAGAATGAGTTATCCAACGGACGATAACCCGCATATGCGTCTAGCGTCTACCTACCCTCAACACCATAATGGGCACGAGCAGTATGGACCAATACAAGGTCAATATCCATACAACTATTCAAACCCACAGCCACCATACAATCCACAGGAATCAACGATTTCTAGAAATGTAAATGATAAATCAATCACTGTATCTGGCTACTCGGAATTATTGCTCGAACCAGATACGATTGAGATTATGGTTATAATCCGCTCTGCTAAGCCAACAGTAGAGGAAGTCAAATTATCAATAAGCAAACGCAAAGATTATGTAGTCTCAGTAGCCCAACAAAATAAAATCCTATATCGGGTAATTTTCATAACGCTAATTAACATAATAGTAATCTATTTAAAGGTAAACGAAGATTTTGTATCGTCCCATGACAGAAGTTACAAAATTGAGTCTCAAGTAACCTTGACGATGAACAATTACAAAAAAGCTCAGGTATTACACAATATAATTCGCATAATTGTAATTTCTCGCATCAGAAGTTGACTTTTCTAATATTGGCGTTTTCTAATTTACCCGAAACATGGCATTACTGTATTGATATGATTATATATCGTGTTTATTAGACTTTTTTTAAAGCGCGTAAATGTTGTCAAGTCTAATCGGAAACGATGGGAGCACAAGTGAATCGAACTCCCAACCAATACCAAGGACTCGAAAGTATTTCAGTAGTTTAATAGGATGAAATAATGTATGTGAATTCCAAATTGACGGTAAATCCATTATGTCAAGAAAACTGCGGATGGCTCATATTTTGGGGTTTTCGACGATTTTTCACGAAAAATTTCATTAATGAAATATTTTAGTAAGTAGAGGAAAATTGTGCAAATGTATTACATTATTAGAAGAACTGATAGATCTGCGCCCATTTTGTGTTCAAAATGGCAGTCGGATGCCAGTGGAATAAATAAGAAACATTGCCTACAAATGTTATTTTATTTAAAACACCTCCCGTACCTATTAAGTATACATATTTTGTCGATATAACGAGCCTTTCCATAGATTTCGAAATATGTGTTAACCACCGTCCGGACTCCATGCATTCGGTAGCTGGCGGTTCATTATAGACTCTACCCGACGGCTTATAGGTTTCAGCTGGAGTATTTCTCGGGCGTAACGTACCTTGGAGTCTTTCTGCGGACGGAATTAATTCATACAATCGGACTGTTAGGCCAATAATGAGCAAAATGAATGACGATGTTACTATCAAGTTTTGCTTTTTAGGGATAATAAGTAACATCATGAGACCAATATAATACAAACAAACAAACAAAGATTCTTTTCGTGTGAAGTGTGTGGTAGTCACCCCACCATTTTTTGGGAAATGGCGCTTTTCAAGAACAGGGAAAACGAACATTTCAGGAAATCACGTAATTAATAATTCATCGAAAGTGTTTTTACTATGTCATTAGCTTGGTTGATTCTTCTGCCATCACAAGAAATCACCGTATCTAGCGCCGTTGCAGTGAAAATAGGCCATTTTTATCATTAATTAATTAAGAAAACTTACTCGTGCTTTCGATATAAGTGGTACTAAACTGTTTTGCATTTTTAGATTCACTTCTGGTATGAAAACTTGGTCGAAGCTGCGTTGAACATTACAATTATATTGCATTTTTGGAGAGATTTTTTACTAGAGATAGTCACGTGCAAAAACTTCCGTTTTTTTTTTAAATTTTACTTCCGGCCAAGTATTGTTGCACACAATTCTACGTGACATTTAGGGATTCATTCTGACTTGGCTCAACACAGTGTTGATTATAATTCGAATAACAAAAATATTAAAAAGGTCAGTGTTGGGAGGGATTACAAACTAATAATAGGATAAGAGTACATCACTCTAAACGTTAACGTGCCACTTTGAGGTGAGAAAAAGTGTCACGTTAAGGGTTAGTTGGCACGTTAACGTTTAGTCTGGCACGTTAATGTTTAGTTTGGCGGCAAATGAATTGAAAGTTCTCATAACTTGAGCAGAAACA
>SCLF01468398.1:0-15209 GCA_004367975.1 Mesochordaeus erythrocephalus
CCACGCCAAAGGCCTTTAAAACGCTAAAAACAGGGTCCCTGGTCATAAGTAACCAAAAATATGTCTGGGAGATATGTATGATTTTCGAGGAAATTTAAAAAGAAGAAGCCGATCGTTATTTGTTGAACCATTATTTTTTCAATTATTAAGAATTAAATAACTATTTCAGAAAGTCAAGTGTTGGAAAGAAACGAGCACATGAAAGTGAAGATGAAAATGAGAAGGTAGAAAACGCAGATGCTGAAGTTAAAGCGCTCGAGACGGTTGAAACACCCGTCAAAAAGCCGCCAAAAAAGGAACAGGTGTCAGCTTATTGCAAAACGACCTATTCGTAATTCTGATGTATGACACACGTGTGTCAAAAGTGGTCCAGAGTGCAACTGATCGGTTAACGAGACTTAGTGAGTCTGATAGAGCTTTTCCTTGCCGTTCAGAATCGGTTCTCAGACTATCCAAACTTATACGGCGTCGTACAGTTAACCCCCTCTAAAGATAAAACGTGAAAAAGACCTTTTTTCAAATATAGAGACCGTCCTGAAATATAGTTTTAACAGTTGTTTCGAATCGAATTTTTAGTGAACATACTTTGGGATCTTGGCATGTTTTCTAAATCATAACAGAATAGAAAAGTGAAACATTCATGATTTTGTCACTTGCTGAAAATTTGTACCTTAGAAATTCCATTTTTGGGCTATAACTAGGTCACGTGTTACGAATTCGGGATCGATTCTTTTAGAATAATTCAAGCTGGTCATGACGCGTCGAATAAGCCCACTTTCAAGCCAATCGGACATACTTCCCGAAGCCACATTTTTTACTTCAAGTGACTATAGGAATTCGGGGTCAATCTTATGAGAATAAGTATAGCTGTCGTCCGTGCACGTCGAATAAGACGCTTTAAAACATGTCAAATTTTCACTAAAATTTGACTCATTCGAAGCGCACGGTTGGCAGCTACATTTCTTCTCATAAGATTGATACCGAATTCGTAACCCGTTATGTAGTTATAGTCATTTGAAGTCCAAAATGTGGTTTCGGGAAGTATGTCCGATTGGCTCGAAAGTTCGACGCATATGACTCCAGCGTCAATTCTTCTAAAATTATTTTATGATTTAGGAAACATGCCACGATCTAAAGTATGTTCAGTGTTAAAACTATATTTCAGGACGTTCAAAGTTCGAGGTCCATAGCTTTAAAAGAAATAATGGTAGTATGTTTTCGATACTTTTATTGGACGTCTAATTAATCTAGAACGATTTAGTTCGGTGAGCTGCCATGCCTCCATCAGTTTCGGTTATCCTGATAACAGATTCTGAACCGCAAGGAAAAACTATCAGGCTCACTAAGTAAGGGGCACTTTTGACACCTGCATGACACACAAATCACAATATTGAAACAGAAGTACCATCCAGTTGTATTTATGATATTAATCCTCTTGTAAAAACGGGGCGGGATGAATTCGGCACTTTAAACATTAACTCGGCACACGAACTATGTGAATACGGGTCTTAGCACTATTAGCACTCTTAGTGTTACAACCCCGATACGGGTTGTTAAATTGGACAAAAAGCTAGGGATAGCGAAGCTAACCCTTGATTTTGGTGTGTTAGGTTCTAATTGCGCAAATTAATAAGGAACCGTTACGATTTTAATTAGGGTTATTTTAGTTGAATTGATACGGACATATATTTATACAAATAGGTCGCTACATAATTGGGTTTGACGCAGAGCGGTGAATATAGCTTAGCGCACATACTCACTGCCACAGAATGTAAATGTTTTCAAAGTTTTTAAACATTTTAGTATTTTCTGTATTTTTTTGAACATTTTGGCAATTTTTTTATCGTCTGTTACAAAAATTTCAAGACTTTACAAACAAATACAAAACTGACATATCAATAGTTCTTAAATTTAACATTTTAGTCTAAATTAATTGCAATAAATCAATATTTACGGTATTTGCAATATAAATGAACAAAGTATTCGATAATGAACTTGAATTACTTCCAAGAAGCAGGTTTGATCCTTTCAGAAACAGCTTTTATCGCATTTTCTGTTTATTTGGTAGTTCATGAATAACGGTTGTCAATGGAGACGAACTTCTACGCTAGATTTCTTCGATTCTTCGTGCCACTAAAACTCTCGGTAGTTGATAATGGTTAAGTTTTCATCAATATCGTATAAACGGAAATAAATCAGAAATCTTATAGAAGAGAGATTAGTGAGTAATGTGTTGAGATCAAGATGGAGTAAATTAAACGGAAGAACCAATCAGAAGACAGTAACCTGATCTCGCTAAATTGGAAGCGTGCGTTTCTTCTTTTTTATTTAAATTCTAAAGACAGATTACTGCAATTAGAGAGAAGAAGAAGCACAGAGAGAACTGTGCAGAGTTACGAAAAAAGATACGCTACATGTTTATAGAGAAATACGAAAAATTTCAAATAATAATATTATATTATAATGAGCGGATTCAGGTATAAGGGTTCTTACCATCATTCACCCTAAAGGGAGATTATCAAAGATAATCGAGTCATAATCCTACCACAGTACCTTTGGGGTTAGTTGAAAATAGCTTGGAGATAGCTATAAACTTACTATGTTAATAGCTAAGTTTCGGCCTAGGAATGGCCGGGTAGGTCATAAATCCTGCAGTAAACTCTTCAGACAGGGAGCTTTCCGTGAAAAGCTAGCTAGACTAGTTAAACTCACTACGATAATAGTGGAGTTGTCAGCATGGGAAGGCTGAAGCAGGTGATCCGAAAGGGACAAACATTAAAGACCAATGAGGGTTTAAAAAAGCTAAGTGTTAAGCTTACCCGTGGAAGTGAATAGAATTTAGAACTATCACGGAAACGGGGAAATAGGTTGTGATTGGTCACCTCGCGTGGCGAGTGTTGGGACGTAACTTCTCGTAAAAAGAGAGAGAATGGCGTCGTAAAGCTCCTTACGAGGCGAGGGAAATTGACGTGACATTCTCGTCGCGTGGCGCGAAGTCATCACGCAGCAAACTCCTCACGACGTGAGGAGATTTCTTGCGAAGTAAAAAATGATGACGTGGCAGTCTCGTCGCGTGGCGAGATGTCATGACGCAGCAAACTCCTCACGCTGTGAGGAGATTCTTGCGAAGTGAAAGACAATGGCGTGGCATTCTCGAAGGGTGGCGAGAAGTCATGACGCAGCAAGCTCCTCACGACGTGTGGAGATTTCCTGCGAACTGATAGAAAATGGAGTGGCGTTCTCGTCGCGTGGCGGGAAGTCATGACGTAGCAAACTCCTCACGACGTGAGGAGATTCTTGCGAAGTGAAAGACAATGGCGTGGCATTCCCGTCGCGTGGTGACAAGTCATGACGCAGCAAACTCCTCATGACGTGAGGAGATTTCTTGTGAAGTGAAAAATGATGACGTGGCATTCTCGTCGCGTGGCGAGATGACATGAAGCAGCAAACTCCTCACGACGTGAGGAGATTCTTGCGAAGTGAAAGACAATGGCGTGGAATTCTCGTCGCGTGGCGAGAAGTCATGACGCAGCAAACTCCTCAGGGCGTGAGGTGATTTCTGACGAGGTGAAAATTGATGAAGTGGCACTCTCGTCGCGGGGCGAGAAGTCATGACGCAGCAAACTCCTAACGACGTGAGGAGAGTTCTTGCGAAGTGAAAGACAATGGCGTAGCATTCTCGTCGCGTGGCGAGAAGTCATGACGCAGCAAATTGCAAGTTGAAAAACAATGCGTGGCATTCTCGTCGCGTGGCGAGATGACATGAAGCAGCAAACTCCTCACGTGTGTCGAGAGGTCATGATGCCGCAAACTCCTCGTGACGTGAGGAAGATTCTTGCGAGGCAAACATTCTTGACGTGCCATTATCGTCGCGTTGTATCGTCGCGAGGCGAGAAGTCACGACGCAGCAAAACTCCGCGTGAAGTGAGAGAGGATAGCGTTCTAAGAGTCCAATTCGGAATGATAAAACTAGAATTTAAAACTAGTATCACGTCGAAAAAATGTAGACATAAAACTGAAAGAAATGTCAGACTCGGGCTTCAGACAAAGATTCGGCACTTACGTGATAACGGAATTGGGAAGCAATGAAACATTATGGGAACAATTCGGGAAAATTTCATTTTGGCCTATGCCAAGTATGCATGGAGGGAAAGAGCCGGGCGGAATTATATTCATACAGGTCAATGAAGAACAGGAAAAAGGCAAGCAAGTGCCAAACCAGGAAAGAGAGCGGAAACTGGAGGTAGTAATCCGAAAAATTGGAGAGAAAACTAAAAAATAATTTAGATTCTGGCGAAAACATGGCAAAAATATACCGCCAAAATTGGAGTCCAGCTCATCACATGATCACAAAACGAGCATAAATTTCCAGGAGACATTCATAGAGCTGGAGTATTTGGTGAAAGTCGGATAATTGAGGTGAGGCAACTTGACCTGATTCTCTTGACAAAACGAGATGTCACGCCATGGACGTTGCCAGCCATACAAACAGGAGGCTGGTCGGAGGATTTAACAAAGACGAGAAATCGGCTAGTAAACGCGAAGAGAGACAGGAAAAAATGGAGCTGGATGTGAGAGTAAAATCGATCATCGAGAGAATGGAGATATAAGGATCGGTGAGTCTAGCGCAGACGGCAGCGATCCTAAATATATTACATGAGGCCGCAGTAATCTGGCAGAAAAGTGGTAAGTTCACGACGTGGATACCAGAGAAAGTGGCTGACTGCTGGCTAGAATTGGCGTTCAGATGGCTGACTATAGCCATCCTGAAAGAAAAGGGCATGCAATTCGTGATCCTGGCGGTGGAGGTAAAATAACGGGAACAGTGGTCACAACAGAAGGCCCTAGAATGGAAACTATCCGCAGCAGTGGATGATGATTTGAAAAAGGCAATGCACTCGAAACTCATCGAGGCGGAATCGCAAAGAAAAATAGGCCCGTAACTGATCGGGGTGCTCAAGAAAGCAATGTATAATGTAAGCCTGAAGGACGAGAAACATTCGCTAGCGAAAATACGAAATCAACTGGCGAGATTTTTGCTACAGTTGATAGAGAATAGTAACAACTGATGCTACGGACGATAGAAACGATCAGTCGCGGAGTATGGGCCGATATGACAGGTCACAAACGAGAGAAAATCTTACGGACCACGTGGTTTAAATTAGATGGAAAACCGAAACATATGGAAATAGCGGTGCAGGGACAAGAAATAAAGTAAATGTCTGGAAGGAACCGCATAACGGGTCGTTGTTGGGCTCGGCGTTACACGAAATAGATAGGGAGGTGGGGCGCATACACGAGTAGTAAATCAAGATGAGCCATGGTACATTTTTGATGTGGAAGGTTGGAGGAACGGAGAGAGAAAGCAGCGCCGGGATTCCCTGTCTAAACCAATGGCGAGGTTGCTGAATGAGCAAGATGACCTACAAAAAATGTCGGTCGAAGAGCTAGCGGTAAGATTCATACGAGGGAGATATAACGGAAGAATTACAGGCAGATTACTCAATGTTAAACGAGGTAATTGGATGCTGCCAGAGAATACATGAAGTGGAACCGGAGAAATTGCTTCCGCTAATCGAGACATTTCCGGACTACCTTCCGGAATGGAATAGGGAAGAATAGAAGATGATATATGCCAGGATCCTGGAACTCATAATTAAGATGGGAGAAGACAAACACGCAGATTGGCCATAAAACAGGCAGTCAGAAATGTGGAATACTTGACACATTACAGTGACCCGTGAATGTTTGTATGGAGGAAAATTGGCAGACGAACTGGCCGGCGGATTTGATAGGGCGAGAAGACCGAGCAGAAAGCGTGCCCATGATGGCATACAAATCAGAGCAAGGAAACACACCGGCAGAAAAACGCCGATTTTTGATGAATATGCATGCTGGATTCAGTGACACAGATCAGTACGATGCAAGATCTGACTAATCGTTTTCCCATCATGGTGGTGGATGACAAGAAAAGAGTGCGGGTCATAGTGGCAAAAAGTAATCTGAAATGGAACAAAGCTGCGGCACTAGAAAGGCCCAAGAAAAACTGGGAAAGAATACATCCCGCGTACTATAAAATGTTGGTTGAGACAATAAAACAGCCAGTGGTAGCCCAAAGTTGGCAGAATGCGAAAGATTGGCTGCCGAAATGGGAGAGTCCAGAGATGGAAATAGAGCAGATAGTGCGAAAGTTCAAGGCCACGACGCGCCTAAGGCGTATAAACGTCACGGTGGCTTGCGCTAGATTGGGGACAGCTGCGGATTACTCAAAATTCCTCATATTGCTCTATCGGCCCAATTACGTAAATACAGATAGTGGCTGGCTTTATATACAACCGAGCTCCTTGGAAATACCACAGATGAGATTAACAAATCAACAAAAGGAGTTTGTGATAACTTCGCTGAATACGCTGCTTACCGTGTCAGAACTGCTACGGAACAGAGAATTCATTTTCAATCTACTCGCCACATTGGAAGTAGAACCACAAGATCTCCAGGACATACAGATTGTTGACTGGCTCACATTTAACCAAAAAATTGCCTTTGTCATCGAGAAAAGGTAAGGGCAAAAGCTTAATGGGAAAATCCCGAGATAAAAGTTGGGGAAATTTTTGGTGATTACCATTTAATTATAATTTTCAGGAGCAGCAAGAGGAGATAGGCGGTTTGCTGAATTTATTTTGAAATTATAAGAACAAGTAAGAAACAAAACCGTTGTTAGTTCGAGTGAACCAAGAAAAAGAAAAAACGGATTGTCTTATTATTAAAAAATATAACAGAAAGGAATTTAGAAATGAGTGACATGGACCTAATGGTCATTGAGGAAAAACTGTTCGCCAGAAAACCTTCCGAGCGACTTGACAAAATGTCGGGAAGAGCTGCCATTTTCCTGCAGAAGCAATTCAAATTGCAGATAACCATGAAGGAACAAGACGTGATCGATAAAGCCGGTCGGCCAGGTTTCGATAGAATACTGCGAATCATCATGGATATCTACGGAGCGCGGCGCGACGAAATGACAAGCGAAGTTGCGAAAAACGAAATTTGGCGTTTGATGCAGATCATCGAAAACGAGTTTATCGGACGGGTCCAACGAGAACATCAGTTGGTAGACCAGATGAACCAGTCAGAGGCTAACAAGGCGGCAACTATCCACCATCAAAATACGGAGATATAAAGATTGGGTTCGGAAAATAACAAGCTGGACCAAAAGCTGGAAGAAGTGATGCAAAAAGTCACGGATTTGGAGCAAGATCAAATCGCTCTACATCAGATGGAAATTGAGCCGATTGCCAAAATTCGGTGGAAATTTTAAGGGAACAACGTATTTCAACGCCAGATCGTGTAGAATCGTCACACGAGACGGTTACGAAAACGGATTTCGTACAATTAGAAGTAGCGATGGAAAAAAATGAGGAAAAACTCGAGGTGACCTGTCGGGTACTTGAACGCCAGAAGGCAACAAATCAAGATGTCACTGATCGACTAACGGCAATCGAAGAAAAAATGAAACGGGCGCTTGAGAAATCGGAAAAGTATGAGCAAACGGTAGCTGACTTACAAGAACAGCTGAAAACCCAGGTGACTGGGTGCGAGAAGGCAAATCTAGTAGTCGCGAAGGAGGCCAGAAATAATTTGGAAAAAAGCTTGACGAGGAAATTCAGAAAAACGGCCAGCAAGCGGAACAGCAATCGGACTGGCAAGTCGTGCGAGAGTCAGAATACAAGACTCGAACTAACACATTTTTCGCGAACATACGTCAGACGCTGAAATAGGGAGCGAAAAAGACCAAGAAAGTCGGGAAGAATGCCTGGAGTTTATGAGTTATTATAACCATAATACTCGCCGCGTAGCGAAAAGTCATGACGCAGCAAACTACTCACGAGGTGAGGAGGATTCTTGCGAAGTAAAATATCAGGACGTGTGATACTCGTCGCGTGGCGAGATAACATGACGCAGCAAGCTCTTCACGACGTTAGGAGGATTCTTGCGAAGTAAAATATCATGTCGTGTCATACTCACCGCGTAGCGAGAAGTCATGACGCAGCAAACTCCTCACGAGGTGAGGAGGATTCTTGCGAAGTAAAATATCAGGACGTGTGATACTCGTCGCGTGACGAGATGTCATGACGCGGAAAAACAGCCTCCTTAGATACTCGGGCAAGAAAGGACTAAAGTATAATGTCCGGAGGTGGCAGCACTGGACGAGAATCACGGAGGCAAGAGAAGAGCCTAGTCGACAGTGCAAATGCACGGGAAAATAGAAGAAGAAGAAGGGAGAAGTCACTCTCCTTACTTCGGGCCAAAATGTGCGTGTATAATGGGGCAAGAAAAACGATGGGACAAGGATTTCCTAACACCGCTTAAATTCGTCCCGCCTTCGGTCAGGCCAGTGAACAGAAGGGGAGCAATGGTTATGACCAGGGAAGGAAAATTGCAAGGACCATTGTTCTATCACCAATGGGTGACGAAGAGCTGGGATCTATGTGAATGGTTTCATGAATTATAAAGTAAACAGTCAAAATTCGAACTGGGCAGCCGTTTATTTTAGGCATGAAAAAGATTTTTATGCGGGAATTATGTCGGACTTCAAGCAAATATCGTTGCTGATTATACCAGGGATTTCGGGTTTGCGAAACCAACATCAAGTCTATGAAGCATTGCACAGAGGAGTAGACATATTTGAGAATATAGCTCCCGTTACAAGGGAAAAAGTAAAAGATTTCCGAAAGACCGGGAAAATAGCGACTGATACGGTGATTCATAAACAATATGAAAGAATGCACCGGAAGAAAAAGTAAGTAAAATATCAGGACGTGTCATACTCGTCGCGTGGCGAGAAGTCATGACGCAGCAAACTGTTCACGACGTGAGCAGGATTCTTGCGAAGTAAAATATCATGACGTGTCATACTCGCTGCGTGGCCAGAAATCATGACGCAGCAAACTCCTCTCGACGTGAGGAGGAATATTGCGGAGTAAAATATCAGGACGTGTCATACTCGTCGCGTGGCGAGATGGCATGAAGCAGCAAACTCCACTCGACGTGAGGAGAATTCTTATGAAGTGAAATATCATAACGGCTCAAACTCTTCGCGTACGGGGAGTCATGACGTAGCAAACTCCTCACGACGTTAGGAGGAGGATTCTTGCGAAGAAAAATATTAGGACGTGTCAGACTCGTTTCGTGGCGAGAAGTCATGACGCAGCAAACTCCTCACGACGTAGTACAATATCAGGGCGTGTCATACAGTCCGAAAAAGAAGTCAAAAGTCCATAAAAGATAAAATAAGAGCTGATCGGAAGAGAAAGACACATCGAACGGAAGAGGCGTGGCAGCAACTAAATACAAAAAAATTACGAAAGGAGCTGTTCTGGGAAAGGAGAGCAGGAACTTTCGAAACCAATGAGACAATGTTGCAGGAGAACAGAGAGTTTGTGGTGCAGCTCTAGAACACTGGCTGAGTTCAGGAGCAATTACGCTCATGAGGGACTATGAAAAGACTGAGTTGCAAACACCACTGGTCTTGGCGGCGCTCGACACAAAGCCAAGAATCTGCTTTGACGGAGGGATCATAAAAACGATGGAGGAACGTTCAGCACCTTGCAAAATGGAAGGCCTCCAGCGAATTCAGGAAGTAATCACACAGAATGATAGACTGTGTAAACTGGATGACAAACGGGGCTTTTAGTTGTTGAAACTCAACAAGGAAAGCAGGAAAATAACGTCCTTCAAATTCGAAAACCTAATGTTCAAATATTTCGGAATGCCCTTCGGGTTACCGAAGGCGCCGGCAATTTTCAATTGGTGAATCTTATTGTCATAAACTACATAAGAAGACGAGGAATAATGGCGTCTCTGTACTTAGATGATAGATTGTTCATGGACACGGCGGAAACTATGGTGCGGTATGAAACGAGACAAACACATCCGAGAGCCAAGAAAATTCCCCTGAATTGTTTCATGGGAACCATGTTGATAATAGCCACGGGGGGTTTTATTTCGTTAGACAAATCGGAAAGGGATCCGCATTACGGGCTGCAATTTTTAGGCATGAAAATAAATACGTGGTTGGGCACAATTGAGGTGCCGGAAGGAAAATGGCTGAAATTTGTTAAATTATGTCGAATACTGCAGCAAAAAGACAAAATGTTTCTCAAAGACCTAGAGGGATAGCAGTAAGCTTTCAAGTAGCATGCATCAACATGAAATGCTACATCAAACAGATGACGCGAGTCATCACAATTGCAAACGGAACGAATGAAGACTGGGCGCAAAATGATGAGGAACTCGGAAGAGAGTTGCAAAAAGGGAAGGAACTGGACTACCTAAAAGAAGGGAAGTGGTATGGCTTTCCAGCACTAACGATGATTCCATCGGAGGAAAAACATATAATATGAACAACAAGCTTGTGTGGCTCATTCAATATAAAGCCACAGGCAACATTCTGGCTATGTTGGAACTGTTAAATCTGCTTGGAAAAGATAGCACGATTATGCCAAGAAAGTATTAGATAAATAAATTTTTTGTTTAGAAAGGGGAGATCGGACATGAATCGAATCGGAAAATTGGAATCGGACTTGTCATGATAAGTCATGACGCAACAGACTCCTCGCGACGGGAGAAACACCTGGACAGAGCCAAAAAGGGACTGTCGCAGCGGAAAACACTCTGCTAAGTTTGATAGAAAGACACAAGGAGCTAAAAGCAGGGGCAGAACCCAGAATCAAAGAGATACCAGAATTCTGGCACTGAAAACGGAGGATCTGATCGATAAACAGACCAAAGCAAGTAGAAAAACATTGCTGGAACTAACGAACTTCGACAAATATCAGGATAAACCCGCAGTAAAAAAGAAAGGAGAATATCAAATAGTAAAGCGAGGATCGCGATACTTCCAGAAGTGGGTTTCGGCACCGGCTTATTTGGACAAAATGTTGCCAGACCGAGAAAATTATAAGGACTTATATCTGATGATATACAGAATGCTGGTAAACGACAAGGAATATGCGGATCATGACAAACTAGTGGCATTGCTCAGGCGATATCATCAAAATTTCCCGGACAGTTACCAAATTTACACGGGATTCGTGGCAGCAACCATGGCCGATCTGGAAAAACAAAAAATGTCAGCCAGATATACCAGGGCGCAAATGATAAGTCAAGCAAATCAGGTCCTGAAACGAACAGACATGTTGGTATCAGACGCGACAATGGAAGCGTTCAAGAATCTCGGACGAATGAAAGAATTGGCGTATGGACAATTACGAGCCAAAATAATGGAAATACATCGGCAAGAAGCGCGTGGAGATGAAATGCTGTTTAAAGTGGGAGAATTGCCACAGAAAAAATTTCAGTTGCTACATAACAAAGCGGAAAACCTCGTTATGTGGCACGAGCAGCACCTAAGAAGGAAACTTTTCGTAAGACGTACAGCAATTCCACTCCGTATAAAAGAGTGGAAGCAGTTCGTACAGAAGCTACGCGAGAGGAAGCAGAGGTTTCCAAGGAAATACAGAGACGTCAAGACAGGTAGAGAAGGTCGCGAGCAAAGAGAAGAATGCCTGCCAACAACGAAGTAAGTCCTCCATTTTAAAGGGAACAGCTAAGCCGAAAGTCTTGACTATCCCAAGCGAAGAAATAAGGCAAACATATAAGGCGAAGAAATAAGGCAAACATTGACAGCCCGATTGGACCAAGACAGGCAGAAAATTGAATACAATATATCAAATCGCAGAACCGTCAGCCACACCATATTCAGATCTGTAGACTTTAAAATTTCGTGCTACACAATATCACGTTAGACTATGAAAACAAAATACTGTTTTAAGCGAAAGTCAGGGAATTTCAACAATATGTAGCCTTGCGAACGAAACCCAGGAAAAAGCAAGCACCGGTATACGGTGGGAAAAATTAAAATGCTTGGTTAAGGCCCCATGGAAATAAAAATTGGGTAGGAAAAGAGATACACCTTCAACAAAAAAGCCGCAAGTACGATAACGTACCTGACATTTTTACCGGCTGTAGGTGGATAGACACGTGCCGACTACAATGGTAGGACATTCGGGTTAGGAAAGTGGGCACATATATATATACGAACGTCGAAAGCCAACCTGATGGGAAATAGGAGAGAGGCGTTAACTTTGGACGCGGCAAAAGTAGAATCTTGGGATTGCCCGGTAGTAGCACTGGATAGGTGGTGGGTATATAGAGGTGGGCCGTCAAGTGGATTCATGTTCTCTAAGACGAAAAAGCATTCTTCGGGAGACAACTTCCAATTTCAAATTAAGCAAACGGCAAAAAAATTGGGAATGTCCAAATCACCGAGAAAACACACGGAACGTAATACCTGCTGTGTCACTCTTTTAGCTTTAGGAATGGACGCGCCGACAGTGACGCGTCACTTGAGATGGGTAAGAAACAGCGAAATGCTGAATTGGTACGCAGGGCTACACCTTAAGCAGCTAAATTCGGCGCCAGCAATGACAATAGGTTGAAAATTCAACAATCAATCCTGGATTAGGAGAAAAATGTTAAAACTCTTAATTTAGAATGGCAGAATACCGCGACGTACATATTTAGTAGCTACATGGAGGTAGTCCTGGTGAGTCAAACAGCGGAGGTAAAGCCAATAGTACGGTTCCTGCTACACATAGCGTTAACTTTAGCAGATAAACATGAAAACTTCAAATTTGCCATATATCTGGCAAAAGCGTGCTTGCTTGGTTCGCTGACGCTCGAAATGTTCATACCAATGACATTCGGTTTGTTCAGTGAATTTCCAAGGAAACTGCGGGACCTCAAAGAATTATACGCCCGAAAAACAAGCACGGATCAGTTGGACGCGAAGCTGGAATGGCGGAACGAGGGCAAAAAATGGCCAAATTTGTACGACAAAAGGCTTCGCATACCGCTCCATTTCAACGAATTGGCAGACGAGGCGGTGGAACTATTAATGGAAAACCAGGAACAGCTGGGGCAAGGAAATCGGGACGAACGCTGCATGGCTCACCTGATAGAGCTGATTCCGAAGTCGAAATAGAGACACAAGTGAACACTGACAAATTCTCACTGAACTTAATTGAACCAAAGATTAAATGGACAAACTTATTTAACATAACGAGTTAGTTGCTTGCAAATGCAGATTCCGGCATGACGGAGGTTAATCATCTGGTTATTACGGGAAAAAGAAATAGGCTTGGTAAGGTCACCCCGCGGGGCGAGAATGGAAAGTATTCTTGCGAGAGGTCATGATGCAGCCAAACTCCTCACGTCGTGAGGAGAATTATTGTGAAGTGACAAATAATGACGAGGCATTCTCGTCGCGTGGCGAGAAGTAATGACGCAGCAAACTCCTCACGACGTGAGGAGATTTCTGGCGAAGTGAAAAGATAATGGCGTGGAATTCTCGTCGCGTGGCGAGAAGTCATGACGCAGCAAACTCCTCAGGACGTGAGGAGATTTCTGGCGAAGTGAAAAGATAATGGCGTGGCATTCTCGTCGCGTGGCGAGAAGCCATGACGCAGCACACTCCTCGCGACGTGAGGAGGATGCTCGTGGCGAAATGTCGTGAATGATTAAATGGGCAGGAAGTCGTTAAGGAGATTGAGCTCAAGGCCAGAAACGGAGCAAACACTAATCCCCACAACAACCTCTTTTTAATGGACTAAAAATGGGGTATCGATAACTGATTAGTCGCAGTCAAAAAAGCCAAAATTTAGAGTGCGTTACTATAGGTTATTTAAGGAAGAGAGATTAGTGAGTAATGTGTTGAGATCAAGATGGAGAACATTTTCTCCCGCCATCCGCCTGATATCAAAAACCCCAAGTACTACGCAAATTAGCCAACATTTAGAGGCACTCTAAACTTTTCCTTTTTCGCATAGTACTCTAAGTTATTGATACTCGGTCGGCGGGCGGGAAAGAAAAATGTCCTTTTTTGGTTCCAATTTTTCGATTAAACTCCCCCTCTGTTAATTTGGTATTAAATTAATATTAGTACTTTTCATGCTTGTTCATTGTGCGAACCTGAGATACTGATCTCTGATTGGTTCATACACTAAATAAAAGTCATCACTATTTTTCATCCGAATTACGCCTGTAATTATGGGGTGTAGATTTGAACTTCATATAGGACTTCAGAATTGACTTCGGCTGTGTATTAAACGCTCTTATTTTATTATTTACGCCCTTATTTTTCAGAAAATGTAGTAAATTTTAAAGTATAATTTTTCTATTTAACCCTGTTGTAATTTTTAATTATATTTTTTGTGAAATTCGTCAGAGTTTACAAGAGGATTACAATCTACCGTGTTCCATTCGAACGCGCAAAAATGCTTAACTTGTGAATTTGATGGGTGAATGTATTTAAACAAATATGTATCCTATATCTGTACTGTACTCGTTCGATTGTGCACATTTCCCGATATCCTAATTAAAGAAGAGTAGGCAAAGTCCCCGATTTCGAGGTGTAAAAAGTGACGAAGTTGAATTGATTCCGTGCCAAAATGTTGGATAATAAGATGGTTGGTGATATTGTCATAGGTTGGGGCGCCAAGGCCCACGAAAAGCTAAAGAATATCAGGGGGAAGAAATTTACAGTAAGTTTCTATTGATAGAAATTGCTGAACTATGAATTTAGACTAAAGTATTACATGTAACTCTTTTGTAATTTTGACACAGAATTTAAAGATTTTACCTGATTATACAAAATATAATAGTGAGATTGACCAGTGGAGACCCGAAGGATGTTTTGTCCCTTTTCACCCCAAAAACGCTCTTCTTTCGCAAATATCTGGAGAACCAATGGATGGATATGCTTCAAATTTAAACAGATTAGAGGGATTTACAATACCCTTCACACAAAAATAGTGCAGATGAAAACCGTTCAGTATAACTAATTTGGCAGACCAAAACACTAATCACACTTTTGTGTCACTTACAAAATTATACTGCCATTATCTCTGCGGTCGGACCTCTGTTTCAATCCAAATTTCGTCAGTGTTTTTGTTTTGCCTTTGTATCATTTTTTGAAGGGATCAAATGATTTACTACTTACAGCGCTAAGGGTTTTGACAGTAGTAACTCGCTTTTAATTTATTATCTTTCTCTGGGTATCCATCTTCGTACAGAAAAAAATAATGGCCTCACGTTGTAAAGAACATTTTTTATTAAATATTTAGTGAAGCAGTCTCCATTTTTTTTCAGAA
>SCLF01469504.1:0-15208 GCA_004367975.1 Mesochordaeus erythrocephalus
TCTAATGGGAGATCAAAAATCAATTCAATCCGGTAGCGAAGAACGACCATATGTTTAGCCATTATAAGGCCACGTGACAAACGCTTCATACGAATATCTGACATATGAGCAATGGGAGTTTCCTGTAAAATAGAGAAAGCGGTTGATTGAGTACGTTTCAGAGTCGGAGGTATAGTGGGGGACGTTGGAGAAAAAATGGAGGTAGGAGTTGAGACATGTTTGGGGATGGGTAGTACTGACTTCGCTTTGCGTTTGCGGCTATAGAAAACGGGGGAGATCCATCGGGTGATTCATTATCTAGACAAGTGATGTTAGCGGCAGCGATCTGTGGTTCTCCCACGATTCCAATGAGATTACTACTCTCTAAAAACTTAGAATAAAATTATTCTAGATTAAATATAAAACTCACTAGCTAGCTGCAATTCCACTGATAGTGGAGATGCGAAGTCGGGGTCATATATCTCGGGATCATAGCAGCTGCTATTCGGGTTTGCCATCTAAAAAATTAATAAATAAGTAAGATCTAAGAAAATCAAATGAATAAAAGGAGTGAGGTCTCTATATGAATCTGAGTAACTGAGGACTATGATGTAGATGTGGATTTGATGAATTATTGCCAATCTATACAATTTGCCAAAATAGGTGACAAGAATAAATTCAGCTGGCAATATAGGGCAATGTACAGGGAAAAATAGGTTAAGTGGCAGATAGGAAACCATGTTAGGAGTGAGAACTAAGTCGAGAAATAGATCCGATAAGACAATGTGTATTTGTAGTATAGGATACAAATAATAATATAGGCTTATATGTATAGTGATATGATTGCTCATGAATACATAGACTAGAACTAATAAACGCTACTGTAGGAGAAAAGTTATACTGCTCATTTGACACATGCCATGAATGGGCGCTCGCCTCACACAACATGATAAGGGTAAGAGTCGCTCCTATATGAGGGTTACCAAAGGCGGTCTGGATAGGAGAATGGAAACTTCTATCATACAGGCTTAGCCAATGAATAACCAGGTTTTTAAATGATCTTGCCTCTATATCTAAACATGAAAGAAATTGAAGAGAAAAGTTTATTCCTATGTATAATTTCGATACCTTAAGGATATAATATATTTAGATATACAATTAATAGATTACCATGTTATAGATATATTATAATAAAGGATTTTAACAACAATATGTTCCAACTAGCTCCTGCTATGGACTCGGTATAAATCAAACTACTCAAGTCGTCACATCTGGAATTTACGCTACGATAGATCCAAATCAATAGACCAAATATTATAGATGTTTATAAATAAATGATCTTCTGTAAATCCGATTGCTGTACGCACAAATTATAATACAATACAATACAATTGAGATGTTTTCTCAATCATAATAAAATCGAAAAGTGAAAAATTCGTGATTTCGTCACTTTTTGAAAATTTGTACCTTCGTAGGCCAATTTTTGGCCTATAACTGGGTCACGTGTTATGAATTCGGGATCGGTCCTTTGGGAAGAATCGAAGCTAGTGTCATGACGCGTCGAATAAGCCCACTTTCGAGACAATCCGACATACTTCACGAAATAAAAGTTTTGACATAAATTCGATCACCCCACATAACGGGTCTATGAGAAAATCTATTAAATACCCTTAAAATTTGATATGTTATAGGGCTTGGCTTCACGATCAAAGTGATTACCACATAACCAAAAGTGCGTACAATTGATTATTTTCAAGTTATGGTAATTTAAAATTTCACAATAGGGGTTTTTGGGGGTTAACTGTACGAAGGCGTGTAATTTTGGACATTTAACAACTATAGTGAAACATATGGACTTTAATTATTACCGGCTGTTGTTAAAATAATTGGCTTCCGACTTGACCTCAATGTCTTCACAATAATTCACTGTCCGCAAATGACCCCACCACATTCGATATAGGAGGTAAGTGGAGCTTAACCTGTGGAGTATTACCGCTTAACGAAATGTAATAACCTATGATTTTTATAACAGTTAATACACTGTTTGACAGTGTGTGACGGTATGACTTAATAATAATAAAACTTAAATATAACAAAGGTGTTTGACCATTTAATTACTACCTTTTCACGGAACTAATTTAACGTCTTGAATTTAGTTCAACATGTAATTACAGTGGGGTGCAACTAGAACTCGAGGAGATTCGCTAAAGGTTCCAACTGGTTACATGTTGAACCAAGTTCAAGACGTTAACTCCTGTGCACCATTTTTTTGGGACATAACCCTTGTTCACACTTTTGAGCAAATTTAGACTCATGACTTATAGCTAATAATATTACAACTCGAGATTTATTTTCTGTTGTTGTCTCTGCTATTGCGTCTATAAATAAGAGCGTGAAGTCTAGAAAAAAGAAACACGGACAAACGGAAATAATCTAAAAAAGTTCGTAAACGGTCAAACCAATTTTCTGCTCAGTTCCGAGTGAAACGCGAAAAACTGGTCGATGAGTGAACATAGGCTCAAAGAATGCTCAGGAGTTAAATTCATTTGGTCGTCACTTGGTCTTCATAATTAAAGTCTTCCATTGCTGTAAATGATTCTCTAAATGTCTGTCATACCAGTAATTTATCACAGTTGAGCTCTGCTTGCATCCCAGACCGAACGGAGAATTCGTGTCGAATATAGCGGGTTCGTTTGAAGACAGTATGTTATTATGAAGAGATCGAGGATAAGTTAATAATTGTCTTAAACCTTTAATAATTAAGGCACTAAATTTAGCCGGAAGCCCATTATCAAGCAATTTCCAGGCAAATAATTCAAGTGACCTTGTCCTGAATATGATATACCCGGCGTTCTGATTCCTTATGGACCTTTGATAGAGAGGTAGCATATTTTGGAAAAGCGATTAAGGGAGTTACAGGGATATTATTGACAATAATTTACACAATATTAACAGAGTAAGGAAGGATCGAAAAACAACAGAAATAAAATTATTTGTTATTCAAAATATATAATTTGTTAATAAACTAAATATTCGTCAGTTCATATTGTGGTGTGTACCCTGCTGTGAACTAGTTGTGAACCACTAAAACTTATTTTCCTTTGTGTAGGATTAAACCAGTAAGTTGTTCTCAGCAGCGGGATTTTTGTAACGCGTCCATGAAATCCTATGACTTTCACATACACATTTAAGACACCGTAACACAAACGGTAATTTAGTTTATCATGAAATGGTTCATTCAGTAGACTGTATTATTATGTTAACGGTTATTACTAACAAATCTTTCATCGACGAGCTTGATAAGTTTGATAATGCCGCTTATGCCCTGTGCTTCGGATTAAAAATTCGTTTCCTGATTGGGGTGGTAAACCCGGAAGCAAAATCCGTAGGAAAAAAAAGTAACACCACTTATTTATATTAATCTAACAAGAACACATTTGTCCGAATGAGCGGAACACACGATTTGTGCGAGAACACTATCGTAGTCTATCCAAGTCTAAGAACTGCTAGACAAAACATGACAATTTTCTGCCATGCCGTCCTTATTTGACTTTCTTCTGATTTTATTGGTAAAATGGTCTGAACTTTCATAATAGTAATTTAGTAAATAATCTACTGACCAAGGTCAACAATCTCCTTGGTAATTCCATAAAAAATAAATACGAGCTCCTGGAACCTTTTGATGTTTTCGAGGTCTTGATTCGCTGAACTTGGTACGAATGTGGTATTCGGAAGGAGGCAGATCGACCATTCTCATCGAATTCTCATCGATTCCTAATGTTTTTATAATTTTTACGTACGTTTCCAGGTTAACTCATAGGCGTAGAAAGTGTAAAGCTCACTTTTGATAAAAATGTCTCCTGAATTTTGATTATTAATCGTTAATATATACATTTTCTCCAGTATCATCTAAGGGGGGCACCCCAAAGTCCCAGGAATTAGAGAAAAGTTCGAGTTGGCGAAAGTCGCAGGCATTCGCCAAATATAGGCTATAAATGAGATATTTGACCCGAACAGACACACTAGTTTTTTTGACCGATTTAACAACCCGTATAATGACTCAAATAATGACTCACTGCTCAAAGGCCTGCGACTTTGGCCAGTCCCCCATCTAAGGGTATGAGGGAATTGGTAATATACTCTTTTAATAGAGTTCATTAACAATCAAGCTGCTTGCGTGCTTTAGTTGCTTGCATATTTCAGGGCTTGCATTTTATCAGTCTGAAGTCATCATTCCTTTCTTGGGAAAACTACGGAATTTTATCGACTTCGGTAGAAAATGCGGCAAAATGATGTAATTGAGAAGTCGGTAAAACTCAAGCTATCCTTACATCTTATTTTAAATGTCAGCTATAAAAAACTAAATCAGCGACCTTGGTGAGTTAGAAAACTGTAGTTCTAATAGGCTTTAATTTTGACTTTATTTCCACCGTATTTATTTTCTAACCGTATTTAATAATTGATTAGGATATACTATTACGCAATATCTCCCAGCCACCTTTTCCAATTAAATCAATCTCCAGAATTCGAATATATGTGCTGTGAAAAACGCCAAGGGTGAATATACGTTGAAGACATACAGTTTTTAATAGATTTTATTCAAAATCAGCGTGCCTTTACAGTAGTTTTTAGCTCAGATTATGGTTGCAAAGATGATGTAATTGAGAAGTGGATAAGACCAAAGCATTATTTGCGTCGTCTTTTAAGCGTTAGAGAAATATTTGGAATTTTCAACATCAACAATAATACCTCGAATACAGATTTAAAACCAAAAATACACACCTACGCTTCTCTCTACGCGTCTCCTTTCTGTATTCGTGTTTTCCTGTATTCCTAATAGTTAGTGCTCTAATAAACAGGTACGTATCACCTGCATTCACAATACGATTTAAATCTTCAGATCGGGTCCCTTATTATTTTCAATTCAATAACAATGCACGTAGAATTAATAACTAGAAGAACTAAGCAACGAAAAGAAAAATCTTCTGAAATAATTGACAACCGATACAATCAAGTTTCGCGGAGACTACCTCGCCGCAGAATGATTATTTTGTTTGTCCACTTAACTGTGACACACCTATCCAGAGTGCCCCCACTTCAGGAGGCACCTAAACTTTTAACGGGACAGTTTGGTAGAGTTTGTTCTTGCAGTTCCGAATCTATTTTAAGAATGTCCAAATGTATACGCCTTCGTACAATTAACATAAAGACCTTTTTTAAAACGTTAATTTTAACTCATGGAAGCCTGGCAGCTCACCGAAATAAATCGTGCTAAATTAATTAGGCCCCTGGGCATCCAATAAAAGTATCCAAAACATACTGCGATTATTTGTTTTAAAGTTATGGACCTCG
Source organism: Mesochordaeus erythrocephalus (assembly GCA_004367975.1). NCBI lineage: Eukaryota > Metazoa > Chordata > Appendicularia > Copelata > Oikopleuridae > Mesochordaeus > Mesochordaeus erythrocephalus. The sequence continues at coordinate 5,332 of SCLF01469504.1, forward strand.
AAAGTCACATTGACGAAATGGACACATTTATTCTTGTATTTTAGTTTTTGTAAGGTGGTTTCAAGTCTAGTTTTTAGTGAACATACTTTGGGATAGTGGCATGTTTTCTAAATCATAAAAAAATAGAATAGGGTCGGTCCTCTGAGAAGAATTAGAGCTTGAGTCATGACGCGTCGAATAAGCCCACTTTCGAGGGCACAATATTTCACTTTTTAAAATGACCATAAATTGAGCAGAATCAATTGTACGCACTTTCGGTAATGTAAACCTTTGATCGTGATGCCAAACCTTATAACATATACAATTTTAAGGGTATTTTATAGATTTTCTCATAGACCCGTTATTTAGTGATTTCGTGAAGTATGTCGCATTGGCTCGAAAGTGGGCTTATTCGACGCGTCATAACTCAAGCTCCAATTCTTCTCAGAGGACCGACCCCGAATTCTTAACACGTGACCTAGTTATAGCCCAAAAATGTTATAGCCCAAATTTTCAAAAAGTGGCAAAATCACGGCTTTTTCACTTTTCTATTTTTTATTATTTAGAAAACATGCAACTATCCCAAAGTATGTTCACTAAAGATTCGACTGGAAACCACGATATAAAAACTAAAATACAAGAATAAATGTGTTCATTTCGTCAATGTGACTTTCGAGGTCCATAACTTTAAAACACATAATCGCAGTATGTTTTGGATACTTTTATTGGATGTCCAGGGGCCTAATTAATCCAGCACGATTTAGGTCGGTTAGGTTAATTCAACTAGATGATATAAATGTTTCTCTATCACCGTAACGCGCGATAACACACTATTAAAATATCTTTATGACACTATGGCTTGCTGTAAGTCTTCACTGGTTAAACTCAAATGGTGAACGCCATTATCAATACACAATATTACGCCGAGTTATGACTTAAAATTAATCCAATTATATATGTATTTAGATTATATTTATATGGCTACCTCTTCGAACAGGCTATAATGGGATGAATTTATTTGAAATTCTTGGAACGAACCAATCATTTAAAAATATTTAGCATGGACAAATAGGATATGTATAATATTCAATACCCTAAATCCAGGTTCTTGGCATCTCTATCACCATTGCACCTCCGCTCATACAGAGTAATTGCTCGAAGGTGCCAAGAACGCGTATATTGTATATTTTACGAGATAATTTCAAAGGAATACGTTATATAGATGAAAGCCGAAAATTTGCAATCTTTCCGGACTCAGTGGACTAATTCTAACGGACTGTAACTAAGGTTTGCTATCAAACTAGACTACGAACTATCCATTAACTTCTTTAACACTTTAGCGGGGGTAAAAGTAGTCCTAAGGGTTTATTTAAATACTCAATTAAATGCAGTCCCGTGATTACAGTCCCGTAGTTACAGTCCGATAGAATTATTCTACTGAGTCCGGAAAGATTTGCGGCTTTCATCTATATAACGTATTCCTTTGAAATTATCTCGTAACATATACAATATAAAGGTTCTTGGCACGTTCGAGCAATTACTCTGTATTGGCGGAGGTGCAATGGTGATAGAGACGCCAAGAACATGGATTTGAGGTATTGAATATTATACATATCTCTCAGGCACCTTTTTGGTCTTTTTGACCAGTGACCGTGTGTTTTGCGTTTTAAAGGCCTTAGTCGTGGTTAAATGTTTGATTGACCCTACTGACCCCCCTAAATTGGACTTGGGATTTTTTAGAACTATTTTTAGACCGCTAGTGACAACTGAAACCGAATTTGCTTGTGCATATTTTAGGATAACTTTCGACCACGAATTTTGACCGGAAGTGAACGCAAAAAACCAAAAATCTGAAAATTGTGGAAAAAACTCAATAAATACTTCTGACCTAAAAATTTAAGAGTATATAATGGTATGTAACTCTCAATGTTCATACGTAACATTCTTGAAGGAGAGCGAAAAATTGTTTTGTGCCAAATGAGAAATCTTCGAGAATTAGTATTATTTTTGTTTTGGATATGATTCTCGGAGCTTATCCATCATGCTATAATAATATTATAGGAAGATATATATAATATTAACAAAATGCATAGGCGGAATATGGTCAGATTTGGTGTTGAGTAAGAGGGAGATGAGGCGAACAAATACAATTCGTTAAACGAATTCTGATAAAGGAGTCGAGAGTTATTGGGTAAACTCGACACCAAATCAACCCCAAATTTCCATAGGCGGAATACGTCCACGTTTAGTACAGAGGTAGAGAGAGATAAGCGGAAGAATATGAGATATAAAATTACAAATTCTGATAAAGTTGTCGATAATTATACGGAATATTAATGCATTGCGTTGGCGGCTATTGTAAATAAACCCTTAAGTAGTACCCAATTGGACCGAAAACATCTTAACTGTAAGTAACTTAAACTAGCCCTTATACCCGCAATCGACAACACGAAAATAGAGATTTAGAGCTGAATAATGGAACATTATTAACAAGGCAAATTGCAACGGTTTCCGGCTTAACCCTCCTGTAAAAAATAAGTGAAAACGCTTTGTGAACTATACCATTCTGTGGCCATGACTGTGTATGATTGTGAAGATTTGACCGCGTGGACATTATATGACCATTACATTTTCGTGGTCTATTCATATAATTAAATATAGTGTCTAAACCGTCCGGAATTTTCAATTTTAATAGTGGACTCTGCATTTAGAATTTATCAGTTGGAGACTAGTCGCCTGGACTTCGTTTAGCCTAATTTCAAGCCATGAACACGATAACTGTTGTGATCAATATATAATTCAGATTGATTCTGATCATTTAAAACTTTTGAATTTTTTTTTTGAAACAGCTTGTACCAGGGTTTCCAACTGAGTGACAAATAAGAGCGTACCAAACAAACCTACGATTGCCATTTCTAACCACCCAAGAATACTTCGAAAATATATATGCCCCAACCGACCACAAGTTGCTTTGCACATGATTTCTGATTGTGAGAATTTGTAGCATCATTAGTTTTTAGTCTGACGGACAGCAACCTGTTGTAATTAAAACAAATTGACGCTGACGATGTTATCGTATGATAAGGATATCCTAAACAAATAAAGCGGCATTGATAATAGCGAAAGTGACAGTATTGGCTAGTATCCCAAGTAGCGACGAGGAGGTGTAGATGCATCAGAATTATTAAAGTCAGCCATAAAAACTTGTAATGTTATTAAACCGTACTATAGTAGCTACGCAGATACGTATTTAGAGTATTTGATCTGGATTCGACCTATAATTACTGATAGAAATTTAGAATATTTATCTGACGTTTAAAAGAAGATGTCAGGAGGCCTTTGGACTTATCCACTTCTCAATCACGTCCTTTTGGGTCACTAGTAATGACTAGGAGCAACTAAAAATGGAAGCGGCCCTAATATGCAAGAAAACTGAGAAATACAAGCAGCTTGATTGTTATACAACTCTATTTAAATCGTATATTCATATGGCCCGTTACCCTTGGATAAGAAGAGTAACAACCAGTCTACCGATGACTTCGGTTCCACTATATAGTCTTTATACGTTAATGGCGAACAGAAAAGCCTATCGTACGTGTTCAGCAGACATCACTGTCTCTGCATATGTGAAGAATTGTCTCGATGTTTTCATATAGGGATATAATTACTATCGGAATCAAGGTTGGTTGTAACTTTAATAATTGAAGTAAATTATTCGAGGAAATCTATTATTATGCAAACTTGGGATTTGCAGTATATAAAAATCAGCTCCAAAAAATCGTTGTTAGGAGTTAAATAAAAATCAGTTATATAATTTTGTTCAATTTTGTGATATAAATCTCCTGCAGATTATGAATCATACGGAAATCTGCTTGAAAAGCTGCATAGTATGCCAGAAACTGAAGCATACAAGAAGCTTTATTGTTATATAACTTAACTTAAAACCCTATATTCAGATGGCCCTTCACCCTTAGATAAAACGAGTAAAAATCGGATTATACACAAATTTTATAATTCTGGAGATGGAAGTTATTAGATTTTGTTGTAAACCGTTTGGAACAATTAGTTGCCTGCGAGTTACAAGTTAAATTAGTTTCCTAGAAATCCGAGCCAGCAGCAGCTTATTATCCGAGCATTAATCACACGCTGCCAGGAGGTAGCTCGATTTGCTTGTCGTCCAAACAGGGTCTCTAGCGCACGCTACCTCCTCGCTTGAACGGTTTTAGGATATTGCAGACCCTATAAAATAAAATAAAATATTTTATTTATGTCTTGACTTCAATCAGCAGTTATAGAGAATGGTTCCGGAAGTAACAACTGACTGTATGTAGGGTACTTTCTAGCCATATACAGACCAAAGGAAGTAGAATGGTGTGGGATAAATGGTACTTGAAGGAAGACTTCAGAGCGCCAACTGAAATTCTCGGTTAATCCACAAGGCTTTTTGTCAGTCTTGGAAAAAAGGTACACCACAGTCACTTTAACCCCAATGTCTGTTAATAATTTATTAATAATCGAATGTAGATGTGCATAATTAGAGAAATAATATTCTTAGTTAGGTCTCTACTTTGGGGGTGAGGTCGGGCCAAAATATGGTTTCGTATTTTGCATTTTTCGAAACTCGCGCAAGAAAGTTTTAATGCGACAGGCTGTTTTATCTTTTCATAAGGAAGTTGTCTTAAATAGTAAAACGGTATAGCTTCTTAATGAGTCATTGGTTAGGTACGTTGAAGTACATAAATTGTTTGAAGCCACTTGTTGAAGTTACTTCGGCGATACTTGCGGTCTGGAAGTATACTCGAAAAAATCGCAAAGCGGAAAATTTTAGTGTAGCACCACTTTGGCTGAAGTGGAAGACTGGAATATACTAGAGGCAGCATACGTGGTAGTTTTGATTCTCTAAGTGACGACCTACATATCACAATACCGCACTGCTGGAACATTATTTGTAACCGCGAGACAGCGGGCATGGTAGAAACAGGTAATTGATGGAATAACTGCGAAATAAAAGCTTAACTATTAGTAGGTAAAACTGTTGATTTGAACGGTTAAACATCTCATTATATAGTCGTTATAATGTATAGTGGTGTCTCAAAGGGTGTTACATCAAAGAGTGTCACCTTTTCGAAAAAGTCGTGACCATTTATTATTATTTAGACGTAAAGTTCGTTTACAACTTGGTTCAGTGTTGTTTTGTATGAAACTTCATTTTTTCCCACGTTTTTTCTCGTCTTCTTGGTCTAAGAAAATAATATTGACTGATATAACGTATATCATATAAGTCATTTTCAAGTACTTTTATCGACCCCTTCCCTAACTGACAACATTTCCAATCGTAAATTAAGTTCGGTTGATATTTCTTCGTCATTTAGGTCATGAGATTCATGCTCTAAACACTTGAATTTCTGAATTCCCATTTTTAAATCCACTGTTGATTTGTTTGCTAGTTAAATCTTTAAATAGCTCGGAAAACTTTACAACTGCATCTTCTTTCGTCACATATTTTCATTTGTAGATCTTCAATACTTAGCCATGATCGAAACTTTTTCTTCAAGACAGCAAATACTGACAGCAATAAGCTGTTAGAAGAAGTAGAAAACGAATACGTTCCTGAAGTCAATATCCATCAAAGGGAACAGAAATCCTCAGGGTACAAATTAAGATCATCATGATTTTGGTGTTGATATTCATGCACGTGAATGCAGATTTCACCTTTATACCAAAAATTGGATTGGTTCAAAAAAATGGATACAACAATGTATATAGAAGAAAATGTCATTCGACAAAATATTATTCTGGATTACGAAATGCCAGTCATAAAAACGAAGGAGATAACCCAATGTGCACAACTGGAATTTGGCTCCCAATTTCAAACACATTTAAATTCGCTTGCTGAAAAAACGTTACAAAGATTTGGATATATTGATTCCAAGGAAAATTCGCAATATTACAAGACGATGCAAGTAAAATTTGCTGAAATTCCAAACAAATTTGCTGAAATTCCAAACAAAATCACACGAGGTAGCATGTTCCGAATAATATCCAAAAACATACAAATTGAAAACGTTTTTCAGTTAAAAGATTTGGAAAACTTGAATTCGGATGGAAGCTTTTTTCACTCAAAGTGCACAGGAGCAGAATCAAACTACATTCTGAATCTAGAATTCGAGAATTCGAGACAGAGAATTCGAGACAGATGCACTTATCGCCACAATCGTGATGGAAACATACTGTTTACAAAATTTATATACACCAGAAAACTGAAGAGAATTACGATCCAATTAATAATGGGATTTGAAGAATTCTTTTCAATAGCGATATCTCATATATATGGATTCAATCGTGATATGGATGGATTCAAACGAACGAAGATACAAGCGATTATTGCAGCAGCAGGAATTGTAGCCGGAATTTTCGTGTCAAACATCTTTCATAAATGGTTCTCAAATAACAAACTGGATGCGGAGCAAATGAAAAATATACTGAGTAATGAAAAAAAGTTTCAAAAAGGTTCATGCTGAAGTTGAGGCAATAACTCTTTTCCAAAATTACATGGATCAGCTTGAAAATGAACTCAATATGATTAGCAGTGGCAGGATTCCGAAAAATACAAGGTTTTACGGGTAAATGATAGACCTGATAATTGTTCTAAACAGAGATAAATTGATGAGAAAAGTATCATACTTCAAAGATAATGAAGTCCAAAAGGTCGACGACATGGCTGAAGAGGTAGCCGAAGATATAATAAACAATATGACTATAGAATTGAAAAAAATCATGATTAATGACGAAGATGGTTTCAAATGTCAGATTATGGTGGCCACCGAACTTGTATTGTTAATTCGAATCGAAACGAATATAACAGAAAATGTTGCAATCGCGATTCCAGCATTTTCCGATGGAATTAACAATGATTTTATGGAAATTGAAATACCGAAGTCGATAATAGAGATAAACCGAGAAAACTACAAATTTGCACCAGGTGTCTGCAAAATGTTAAACAAGAATACGGGAATCTGCCAAAGAGATTACTTCAAAAAAATCAAACACGACGATTGCTTGAACGACCAAATATGGCACGCTTCAATTATATACCATGAAAAATCATGCCTTCTGACATTTATTGAATCCTACTTTAGTATTAGTTGTGTTACGTAGAAACTTTTGACAAGGGAACACATTTCATCAATATAAACAAAAAATATATGCTAAGCATCAAGTGCTTTTCTGAAAATAACATTCTTAAGTACAAACCATTAGAAATAGTCAATGTAACAATTGAAGAAGTATCATTGTTTACAAATCGAAAACATCTAGTAAACACTTTTTAATAGTGTTATTACTTATTTTTTATATCATTACCAAGACATCCAAAATCACAGAACCTGTCTCTAAACCTGTAACCTGTCTCTAACGACCTGTACGTCCTGTCTCTAACGATCTGTATTGAACCGATATATAAAACATGATTATTACATTAACAATACAATATATATAGATTACAATTACAAGACTTATTACAAGACTTACATCATTATGATTTCCTGGCGCAAACTGATAAGCTACACTCGAGCGCAAGTTTCTAAAACTCATTTCTAAAACTTCTGCGACTTTGGGCGGTAGCTAAGTTAAAGTTACACTCCACGAAAAAACTAGGACACTTACGCGTATTACTTGTCACAACCGATGCATCCCGTAAGAACATAGTCATTTGAATTATCTACCGGTAATTTCTTAGACCTTAGGTTACCTCGCTTCGTTTTTGGGATTGGCAGCATTGAGCAGAATTTGTTAAACGTCATTATTTTTTCATGAATTCGGTACAGAACAAAATTTCCAAGTCAAAGTTTTTTTTAATTAAGATCGTGGCGTTTAAAGGTGAAAATCTACTTTCTAAAACCCTCTGTTTGGACGATACTGTAATAAAACTAAAGGAGATGTTTTCACAATCGGTATACCAATAGCTGTTTACTTATTAAACTTGGTGTTTGAACCTATTTTAAGTCGTAACTCGTCTTATAATTGATAATGGGTTTGATTGAACATGAAATTCACGATTTTGTTTTAACCAGCGCAGACTTACAGTAAGCAATAAGGTCTTAAGGATATTTGAATACTGTTTTATCTCGCGTTAAGTGAATGTAACATATGTATATCTTCACCTTGAGTTAACTCAAACGTAACATTAATTGGAGACAAGCGGGTTGTAACCTACGTATGTATCTCCTGTTCCAATCTTACATTAATCTGCGCCAAATGGATAAATTACAACACGTAAGTAACTCATGTTTTTTTGTTAAAAATGTTAATTTCAACTCGTATATTTATCTGGCTACTACCAACAGGGTATTCTGTCGAAAGATGTCCGTACGAGATGCATCGGTTCTTAAGACGATATAGCGAAGCCATCCTGGTGTTTTAGCTCTGCTTTTAATATAATTAATAATCTCCTAATTACCACGGGTGGTATTATTAACTAAATATGCTCAAACTTGGGCTTTTAAAGCTGCATCATAATCGGCCATTCAAAATAGCCCATCTTTAGAGGCTACATAAACTTATGGGTTCAATGGGTGTAGTGGTTCTTATACCAGAGGTATATGTAGTTTAATTAAGGAGACGCTGACTTATTTCCGTTCTAGTGATTGTATTTAGTGTCAATGAATGTTGATCAAGCAAATACTTTGCGGAAGGGTGAAGTAGATAGCAACATATTGAGGTTCTTGGTTTACTCCGTTTTCTCTTTTTATCATTAAACTTCTGCATTATTTCCAAGAAGCTTCAGCCATTTTTCTTCTTATCTCAGAACCATTTATTATTGTGGCTTTAAGCGAACTTCCATGGCTGCCACTTGTTTCACCCTAGCTTTCTGCCCAAAATGTAAACACTATTTACGGAATCACTTGGTTATTAAATAACAGCTCTTCTGGTATGTCCAAGAGTACTTAGGAAGACTTGTTGTTCTTATTTGCAAACTAATTCTTGTATTTCTCCTTTGTTAACTGGAATTTAACAGTGAATTCGTAAGGAGAAATATTACTCCTTATGATGGTTCGTACGTTATTTTCAAGTCCGTTATAGCATTATTTCTCAATTCGTGTTATATTCCTTCTGGTTTAAGATACATCGTTAACAAACTGTATAGTCGTGATTCCTAATTTTCATTTAGTTTTATTTTTTATGAAGGCATTACTATTCTCTTCCTCATAGGGATATGTATTTTAGGTGCTGAGTACATACAAATCCCCATAAATGCATGTAAGTGTAATTTTTAAATACAGAAACTGAATTCTTCACAAACTAATTCCTTCTTTTGATAATTTCTTACTTTCGATTCGTGCGGAGATTCTTTAAGAAGAAACATTCCTTCTTTTCATATGTATGCATTCTCTTCACAAGCCAGTCTCGCATTTCTTCTCCAGTAATGGAGTAATTACAATATAAATTTAATATATATATTCCTCTTATTTCGTTTATATTATTTCCGCTGTTATTACCTTTTATATTTTGAAGTATTCCTTCGTCTTATTTTTATTTGTCCATTTCACATGTACAATATTGAAGTACATTTCCAGATAATAATTTAATATATATAACATTAATAATTCCGATAGAATAACGTTTCATAATTTAATACGTTATTTTGCATTTCAGCAATTATAGAATAACGTTTCATAATTTAATACGTTATTTTGCATTTCAGCAATTAGTTATAATAGCCCTATGTTCTATTAGCCTTCCAATATAGGATTGCAATGGAGTTGGATGAAATTGCATCATTCTCAGAAATTGTATATGTTAGTACATATTACTTAATGGTATCGTACATTTCGTGTAAATATCTTCAAACGCAAACTTTAATAGACCTATTAAAGTAGACCTGCATAGATTGGCAGAT
>SCLF01470607.1:0-15192 GCA_004367975.1 Mesochordaeus erythrocephalus
TGAGATAATGGCAGTATAATTTTGTAAGTGACACAAAAAGTCACAAAAAGTGTGATTAGTGTTTTGGTCTGCCAAATTAGCTACGCTGAACGGTTTTCATCGGCAATCTAACCTATCATCGGCAACCTATCATCGGCAATCTAAACCTAAACGCTCCAACTAAACCTAAACGCACCGCTTTTCTACTTTTTCCTCTATTGTCTAAACACACCATTTTCTAAACGATCCAATCAAAACGCGTTATTTTAACTTTAACGCAGAAAATACAATTTGAAATATGGAATTTTCTATTTGTTCCCTACCTCGATGGATCTGATTAGTTGTCGGGATTTAACCCTCTGGGAAAAACGCGGAGATGTGGTTTTCTGACCACAAAAATGGCTACAGTTTTGGTACTTCATCCCCAGGAGTTAGAACTTAAAATCAGTAATACAAAACTTATCTGCGATTCCAGCCCAACATTCTTTATTTTGGGAATTTCCCTTATTTTCTTCAAATCCGACTTTGAATGTCCGTTTGTAATATTGACAGTGTACTGGTTCAAACGAGAGGACACGTTGTATCATTCGAAAATGTAACGGGTGTGTCATTTGAAAATTTAAAAGGCCCAATCACAGAAACGGTAGTTGACCGCTCAAATTATGCTAGATCCAAACGATCCAATAAAAACACGTTATTTCAGGCGTATCATTTGAAAATTCAAATTCATTTAGAGAAAATGCCAAAAAACATCTGACAATTAAGAAAAAAACGAAATTGTATTTTTTTCTGATGAAAACCAAAAGCATTCGAACAGAAAAATCGCCAAACAAATGCGCCCCTACCCCCTTCAAAACGTAGCTGATAAGTTAACCAACGTTTGGTATGTTATAGAGTTTTTCCTTGCAGTTCCAAATCTGTTATCGGAATATGCAAATTTATACCGATTTTGAAAATATAAATCTTTCACGTGTGGTAGCTGTCCGAACTAAATTGTGCGAGTTTAACTAGACCCCTGGGCACCCGATAAATGTATCCAAAGTAGACTCCGAGTTTGGGATCTTGGCATGTTTTCTAAATCATAACAACATAGACAAGTGAAAATTCGTGATTTGTATCACTTGTTGAAAATTTGAACTTTAGAAATACTATTTTTGGGTTATAAAGAAACGTGTTAAGAGTCCGAGGTCGATCCTTTGGGAGGAAATGATGCTAAAGTAATGACGCGTCGAATAAGGAAACTTTCTAGCCCATCGGACATACTTCTCGAAATCGCACCTAAACGCACCAGAGTAAACCTAAACGAACCGCTTTTTCTCACCTCGATGTGGTGCGTTTAGTCTTAGAGTGGTATATTTTACGGGAAGAACTCGACAGAACTTTCCCCGTCATTATTGGGCGCGTCTGAACGCTATATTTCCTCGAATTTTCATTCTATTTTAGGTTTGTGTGCTGTTTCGCTATTTCTCCCTTCGGAATTTTTGACGTTTGGTGGTTCCCTTTGTTTTCTCTCCAAATTTCCTCGTCCGGTTTTACTAATTTTATTCGCCTTAAATCATGTTATATATATGATGGACCTTTTATCTCATCCCTGCTTTTCGTTGTAGATATGTAAACTTCTGTCTTTCCTATGGACGTTTCGGCTATGCTCACCGGCCAGTTTCCGTTTCAAAAGAGACATATGCGGTTACTTTATTAGAGGGAAACGACAAATACGTTGCATGGTCAAAAATTATAGTATGCGGAAGAGTGCACAAAATATTGCACAGTGCATTTAGTAAGGAAACTGATTATCAAGGTTTTAGAAGCATCAATCATTAAACATCTTGTCGGATTGGTTTGTCGCATTGGTATGTTTTCTCCACTATATTGTTGTGTTTTGTTTAAACAAGTTTTTCTCGAATTCGTTTCAAAATACGTTTAGAACAGAATGTAGCAACAGGTATTTAATGTCAAGAGTACAGAATTTTGACATGAAATCCGGAATTTGACTAATATACAGCAACTTGTCAGAGTTCACTTGATTACTTAACTCCCCCGGAATTTACCTCGCTTCAGGAAAAACTACATTCAGAAGTCGTAATATGTAACTCACATTCACACCAGAAGCAACACGGCTGTACTAGTTAAACACAACCGAGTGACTTGTTCTAGATATTTATTAGCGGGCTGACAAGTCGATTATTCGTATGACTTTAAGTTTTCGATGGGTCGTAAGAAAGAGCTATCAATTTAATGGAAAACTGGTTGCTCTCAGACGAATTAAGTGAACTAAAATAATGTTTAGTTTGGCGACAAATGAATTGGCAGAAACAATTGTACGCGCTTTTATAATATAACACTTTGATCGTGGAGTCAAACCATATAACATATCGGATTTTAAGGGTCCAATCCGTATGATTGTTTTCGGCATACAGCCCGTTTTTGGCTCAATAGGTTCTGCACACAATCGCGTGTCCAAGGATCTTGATTCTGAGTCGTGTCGCATATTGTTATTCCGTGTAGCTCGTTAAAGTGCTGATTTCTGACTGCTCTTCGTACTGCATTACAGTTTTTCTTTCCAGACCTGTTATTCTAGCGTATGATTCAACGTGTTAATCATAAACCGGAATAGTTGTAATTTTCAGTAGTAATTTTCAGTTATACGATTCTTGTACTTCAATTTCAAGTTCCAGTAGATAGCGCGACTTTAGGATATGTACTTCCTTTATTGTGCATGGTATTAAGAGCTTTACTCTATGGGCCAGACGATTGCAAATATGTGTTGGCATGGAGGCCATACAGAAACTCGTAACTGTTTTGAAATTTATTGCTGACGGAATCTTGCCAATTGAACATTCGTGCAGAATGTTTATCAACTGGTTTACTGATTGTTGTATATTCAGGTTCATCTCCAGCTCACTGATGTGAGCTCTGCTGACCGTATCGACAGAGCAGATATCTGTATACATGCGGCTGAGATCTTTTGTTGTGTGTGAGACGACCTGATCCGCTAACTTGATTTCATCAGTAAGTTTAATTAATAATTTTTCATCGAGACCCGCCCCAATTTCTACTGCTTGACTTATTCGTCAGTCGATTTACTGAAAAATGAACGGGAACACGTTTATGCGTTGACCGGTATGCTAATGATACAAGCTTATGCGAAAATCGACCGAAAATTATTTTCCAGAACACACGATAAAAGACGAGTTAAACCAAACATTGGAGAAACCCTTTCAAGCGTTATATATCGCTTTTGATACCATACAATATATCTTAGCCATCTCGATAAATTTATATGCCAAATCCTTATTGAATACGTCAAACAATTCCGAATACAACCAGACTTACAAGTCAGTAGGCGCCCAATAGGTAGAGGAATAATCGAGAGACAAGGCGAACAATGAACTTCGGCCTATCTATTTACACAGAACTGAAAAAAATGCAGCTTGGTAGAAGCTTGCTTTAAACAGGATAACTGTATCGGTTACAAATTGACTGAATATTTAGAGTACAAAAAGGCAGCGATAAAAATATAAATAAATATCATCGAAATTGAGAGGGTTACACGACTGAAGCCCATATTAGTTTCATTTTTGAGTCCGATTTCGATTGTACTAAATATTAATATTTCTATATAAATAGTTCTATATAACAATAATGCGTAGTTTGTTCTCACTTGTATACGAAGGCACAAGGGTTTTCGTTTTAATATTTGTTCATTCACATTTTAGCGATTGAAACAAAATGAATGGAGTTTGTTCTTATTTCCGAGTGTCGAAAATGTTAATGTTTACTAGCTTAGTTCACCCAATTCAGCTTATATCAGGAATTTGGTAACACTATATGACCAGTTCTTATGATAAATTACCTCCATCTACTACTCCGGTCATCATTTTAAAAATGGATGGGTTCTAATTGCCCAATCTAGATATTCATTGATTGGTTCATTTCCCATCAGTCTTTCCTTTTTTCTGCTGCGAACTTAATGGTCTGCTGTAATTTTTGTAACAAACCAGGCAGTTGTATATCAAATTGCTGTCTTTGGAAGACAGTCCGCAATGTCACTAATATCCGCACTATCCAGGTTCCTTTCCGCTGCAAAATAAGGTAAATTTAGAGCCACCCTAGATTTAGCAGTATTAAAAACCTGCAGCTTTTCTTAAATGTCCATTTATTCTACAGTAACCAGTGGACACCGCGAGGAATTAACTTATTCCAGGAATTTAAAGTACTTTTCAAACAAATTAGGTCTCGACGTCCAATATAACTAATTTGGCAGACCAACACCGTTTTCTACTCTCGACGAAAATCAGGCGGCTGGCTAACTTCAACTTTGATTTCAATTCAAATTATAACTATACTTAGGCTTTTTAACACGGTTATAGTAGAAAATAATAAGTGTCTTAACTCGTACACAACATTTGTATTGAAGATACAAAAAAGCAATGTCGACTTTTTTGCAGTCTGCAATATTGATAGTGATATTATTTTTTTTTCTTGTAAAATAGAATATATTTTTACCTGATTTTTTTACAGATTAGCCAATCATAGCATTGGTGCGACCCAAGTGAGAAAGATAGGTCAACCAGATAAGGAGATATCGAGAAAAATATTAGAAAATAGACAGCTGTGCTGTTATTCTTGGAATATTGTTTAACCGAGAAAATTGCATTTCAATGAAATTTCTGAATGCAGCACCGTTATGTTATGGCTTCTCATATCACAATCGTAAAGAAATAGTAATAGAATTTTAACACAGAAAATATCGATCTCCAGAATTAAGAATTTTGGTCTTAACCGATTTTACTTTCATTTCCTAAGGATCAAGAGGAAATATACAGTTTTACATAGATTTTATTCGTAATCAATTTTGACCATTTTTGGTGAAAATTACTAAAATTCCGGTCAAAAACTGTTGCAAAAATAATTAAATTGAGAAGTGGATAAGATCAAAGGTTTCTTTGCATTATTTCTACGGAATTTCTATCGTCCGCATATGGGTCGAATCCAGATCATAGACCCTATATAGGCATCTGCATAAATGGGAAGTGTTCATTTTGAGATGGGATAAGAATAAAGGACATTTCTTCTCAAGTAACTCATAAACGATTAAATTAACTTTCAAAGCGAGAATTTAGCACTAACGGGCCTATTTATTTGATGTGTAACTATGACCCCACCTATACCTCGACAAAGTTTTCGAACTTTCCGTTTTCAGGTTTACTTCCGGTAGAATTCCTGGTCCATGGAAACCCTAAAATAAACGCAATACAATTCTAAGCTGGAATGCTGCCCGAAGTTTTCCCATCTAAGACAGCTGTCTTAACCCTCTTGCAAAAACTGCTACGATGCAACTTTTGGATAACAAAATTCACCACAATTTATGATGCTGATCGCCAGAAGTTAGAAATTTTACCTGATTATAAAAAAATTGTCAATGATTGTAGCGACGTAAACAGATTTGCCAATTTTTTTCTTAGTAAAATATTTGATGTTTAATGAAATTTTTCGTGAATGAAATCTTTCCAACTTATTTTCATCCAATTAAAATAGCTCAAATATATGGACGTCTTACTTAGGCCAATAACATTGGAACCCGACCATTTTCAATGAATTATTAGCGTGCGTAAGTCGTCCTGAGTTTGATCGATAGAGGGCCGTAGCTTTTTATTAATGAAATTCCGATGTTTAGTCTGTTTATAAAAATTTAATAAACATATATTTCAGTCTATCCGTACAGTACGGGCATGCGATGGTAATATAATATCAATGGGGCAAGGACACATACATTTATCACTAGTGTCCAGAGTCCCCCGCCCCGGGTCTAGAGAGCAAACTTTCGGTTACCGTGACTTAGTGGGTCTGATAGGGCCACTTTTTAAAATTACCATAACTTGAGCAAAATCAATTATACGCATTTTTTGTAATGTAAAACTTTGATGGTGATGCCAAACCCTATAACATATCAAATTTTAAGGGTATTTGATAGATTTTCTCATAGACACGTTATTTAGTCATTTCGTGAAGTATGTCGGATTGGTTCGAAAGTGGGCTTATTCGACACGTCATGACTCAAGCTCCAAATTTTAAAAAAGTGGCAAAATCACGGCTTTTTGACTTTTTTTTGTGATTTAGAAAATATGCCACGATCCCAAAGTATGTTCACTAAAAATTCGACTCGAAACCACGTCGTAAAAGTTAAAATACAGGAATAAATGTGTCCATTTCGACAATGTGACTTTCGAGGTCCATAGCTTTAAAACAAATAACCACAATATGTTTGCGATACTTTTATTGCATGCCCATTGGCCTAATTAATCTAGAACGATTTATTTCGGTGAGCTGCCATGCTCCCATGAGTTAAAATTAACATTTTAAAAAAGGTCTTTTTCACCTGTTTGTCTGTAGAGGCGTATAAATTTGGACATTCTGAAAATAGATTAGGAACCGCAAGAACAGACTCTATCAAACTGGCTAAGTCTCGTTAAAAGTTTAGGTGCTTCCTGAATGGGGGGGGGGGCACTGTGGATAGGTGTGTGTAAGGAGATATAATATTACTTTTGGCCTAAATTTAGACAAGGCATTTTTTACTTTCTAATGAACTCAAATCATGATTAATTGGGAATTATTTTAAGAATTCAGGTCTCGACCTAAGACTTTTTCTGAAATTGACGAATATCCAAGTTTCAATATGGGTCGTAAAATATCCAACGTTTAAAAAACAACGAATATGAATGGGAGAACTTGTGGGAAGAACACCGTTTCAGCTGAAAATTATCGCTTAAAATTACGAGATCGGTGATGCGCGAGAACCATTATTTTCATAAAAGGCGACGCAGACTGCATTTCAACGCAAAGAGTTCATATAAACAATGTTATTTTTTAACACTTGACTGAAATATAGGCAAAAAATTGGAAACAATGGAAAAGAATTGTTCACAATTCTTATTATTTACTTTCTAGGTCCTCGATTCTTTTTATATGGAATAATTCAAAGACTTAAGAACGGAATTCGGTAACGTTTCCCCACTATTCCTCAGTTAAGTTGGATTACTATGCCGACCTTATACTGACATTTGCTATTAAGAAATTACGACTTTCGAAATTGATCAGAATATGTTAAAGTTATTATCACAATTACGACACCCTTTAAACATAAAATTCATTTATATCACGAATAACCCTCAAAACAGGGGTATAACTTTGAGGCAATTTCAACAAACCCTTTTCAACGTTGTCTCGCATTATATTAACAACTTCATCAACTTGTTTCCGTGTCTGATCAAGACCAGAACTTTCGTTTTCATCTTTTCCGGGAAGGTTCTCCGTCTTATGGTTTGGGTTCGTAAATGATGCCATTGAAAATGTATCTCTTTGTTGGAGCCTTCAAATAATGTCAGGGCGATAAATGTGAAAAAAATAAATATTACTCATTTAACAAAACATGCCACTCATTAAACTATGACATAATTTAAAACGTTTGTTTTCAATACTCACATTTTGAAGGCATAAAGGCAAAATCCACAAAGAATTGACCTTTATCGAAAACATTATTAAATCATAATTTTAATCATTCTCTTGATGATAATGAAGTTTATACAAATTGCTCATCGCGTAAATATCAGTGTTCTTCATCTCAGAAGGTTGATACCAGATTCTTACCGAATCGCGTTTACCAAATTAATACCTCGTATGAAAGCCCACGTGATAATTTAATACATTTAATTGGATGAGAGAAAGATTTCAATGAATAAAAATTGATAAACGAAATTTGTTTTACTGGTTATTTCATTCGTATTTAAACTTACCGTAGAGGAATATTCTAACTGGTACTTCAGACTGGAAATAAGAGTATGAGCGCGCCTCCTTTTTGAAAGTGTTCTCGTACAAACTGTGTCCCGAGATCCTCGAATATTTGGTATTAGTTTATAAATAGGAAACGTTTTCTACTATTTTGCGATGACTTCCTAGATCCGTATCAATGTGCGCTTTTCTCACGTTATGGTAGTAGTCTAGAAACCAACTTATAAGTTTCCTCATCGGTAAAATAAGTTTAAACTGATTTTAGTAAACAACATATTTCCCAGGGTTATCACGTACACCTTTATGTTCCGAAACGGACCGCAACAGAATCGAGTACCGAAAATGTCTCTTCGGTCGATTCATCTAAGGGTAAACGGACATCCAGGAATACGGTTTAACTAAACGTATGCCACAATCAATAATCTCTTTACTTCGCTATCACTGAAGGTGGAGATAACTCTAGGGTGATCAGATGAGTTTGGTCAAAATTCGGGACACCTCAAAAAAAGTTTCGCACCTTACTGGATTACCAATGATGTCAGAGAGAAAGATAATATTTAACTCGTTGGGTTAGGGTTATGCAAAAATAATTTGGTTATTAAATTGTAGAGCGCTAGCCCTAATATTTTGTGTGTCAGAATTTAATGACGCCTAACCCTAACTCCATAGAGTTAAATTTTACCTTTCTCTCTAAAATTATTGGTACTCCGCCTATTGCAAAAATCTAGTAACCCTGACTGGAAAATGTATGTTACGGCTGGGTGCTGAATTACCTTCATGTTTTATTTAACATAATTTAAATGGAGTTAATGATCTTCTCCACTGCCCAAATGAGCCCCTTCCCCCAAATAAAATTGCCATTTCCGTCATCTTGTATATTTGCAGTCTGTTATTTAAGTTTCCTGGTACCAGAAATAGTGTTTCTTGATATCAATGGAGCGATACATATGTGATCTATTCTGGAAATAACATGAGCGCCTATTGCTTTCAAGCGCCTATTTATGCCTATCTAAGCGGCAATGTTGCTCGAAATTTTCGTATAATTGTAAAATTATATGAAACTAATTAGAAGATTCTAGAAGACTAATCTCAAAATAAAATATATGTATTGGAGTCTGAACCCTTAGCTTTCTAATGGTAGAATGTCGCACACTTTTTATTGAGTTTATACACTTTTTAGCGTATTATATTACTTGAAGTTGGCAAAACTAGGTTTTTTCATGCATTGGGTATTAAATATAAGGATCATCCGTTTATTTTCGTGTTAATGTTATTTCCATAGCAAGCCAGTATTAAAACAAATGGGACTTATACAATACGTGTTGAGTTCATAGCAAGATATATTCAACGAGTTTTGTTCACAATGGTCAATTCGCGATGATCCGACATATATTTTTTCTAGCGCGAGATTTGAGGCACCGGTTTAGAGGGTAATATACTATGGGTCGTTACACTCCATTTTACGAAAACTCGGATTTCCGGGAGAATCAAACAGCAATTCGAGAAAGATCCAATCTTCACAGCAACCTTCAGATTCATCGGCGTCTTTTCGGTCATGCAACACGAATCCAAACGATGCCAACGATGCGAAATTGAAACAATAGCGCAATAAGAAAGATGCTGCAAGAATGTTTTCGGAGCTGGTAGAAGACTTCGTAAAGAAGCGCGTGAAAAGAAAGATGAAAAAGTGCCATGTAAACTTACTCAGTAAACTTAATCTGCAAATGTTATACTGCCTTAACAACTATTGTGCCCATCATTTTTAAGGCACCTTTATTATGCAAATAAAAAGTAATATATATTGTTGTAATAAGTTATAGAAACACATGAAAATTTGTAACAGTTCAGATAATTGAGGTCGAACAAATGCACAAAATGAAACGAAATAAGTTCGTTTCCTGAAATGACAATTGATGAACATGAATTTTCAAAGAATATTAAACTGTTGTAATAACTGCGGTATTTTTGTAAGTTAGTATGTTAGAGCTAGAAGTAAATGATGATACTAAATGAAATATAAGAATAAAGAAATAGGTTGTGCAAATGATACCTCAATTAAGAAATGAGAGTTAGAACCAAACTGAAATACAATACTAGACAAGGGCTACAGAAGCGAGCGAGAACATGCGTCAACAATGTTCATTTCAGGAAATATTTTCGAAGACGCTGGTAACTTAAAATCACCATTTTATGGGCCAAAATGTAGATGTATGCTGAAACAATAACAAAGATTTCTTAACACCTTTCAAATATATCCTACCTTCGGTACGTCCTGTAAACAGGCTTGGATCTATGGCCCTAGATAGAGAGGGAAATATTCAAAGTCCTTTTTTCCATCACCAATGGATTGCAATTACGGAATTGGCTTCAAAAATTATGTAAAGACAAGGAGGATTATACTTGTTGGTTAGAATTGTACCTCAAGCATAAACCAGATTTGTACGCAGCTTCATTGTTAAACTTTAAAGAAATAGCATTGCTCATGATAAACGAAATGTGGGATTAAGAAATCAGCATCACGCGAATGGAGCAATACATCGTGGAGTAGATATAGCACCAGTGACTTTGAAAAAAAAAGCGAAGAAATTCCGAGATTAAGGTAACGTAGTGACGGCTAGAATAATACAAGCAATATGAGAAATTGCGATCGAAGACAGAAACAGAAGAGTTTTCGAACGGATAAAGCAAGAAAACAACCTAAAAGAAAAAAGCTCAGAGAAGAATTGTTTGGGAAAGAAGAGAATAGTGTAACACCTTCATCCAACAAAACAGATTTTATGGTTGCTACTTTGGAAAAATATTGCAAAGTGGAGCAGTTATGCTTATCATAGATTATGAAGAAAAATAATTGCAAACTCAATTAGTTCTGTCGGCCTTAGATCAGAAAGGAGGAACTATCAAAAGCATGAAAAGTTCCATGCAAAATGGAAGGGCTTCAACTACTTCTATTCATAAAGTTGCGAGATCATCTAACCATTAAACTTTGTTTTGGGAGTCATGCTAATCATAGCAGTTTCTGGGAATGACGTTAAATACATGGCTGGGTACAATTGAGCTAACGGAAACATAAAGGGTAAAGTTTTTACAACTTTGCAAGCCGCTTCAAGGAAAAGACAAGTTTCGTCTCAGGGAGCTGGACAAGGTGAGAGGAATTGCGGGTAGTTTTCAGATTGCATGTAGTAAGATGAAATGCTACATCAGACAGATGACAAGAGTCATAACACAAACGAAAAGAAAAATGAGTTATGCGAGGAAATAAACAAATGGCAAGTAACGGATTATCTTAAAACTAAGAGATCTTGGTTGCCAAAGAAGGTGATAAACATGCAAAAGTAGTGCTTTTTATGGACTGCAAAATATAACAAAATAATTACCGAACAGCAGCAAGGATGCACAATACATAGCAAATAAAATGGTTTGATTTGCCAGCAATGACGATAATACCATCATAACAGAAACACTCCTTAGGAGCGAGCAAACTTTGCAAACTTAAAAAATTAAGAGAGAGAGCAGTAAAATCATCAACTGGGGGTATGGCAGCTCACCGAACTAAATTGTTTTAGATTAAGTAGACCCCGGGCAAAATTTCACAATATTTTAAAGTTTTCGATTTTCCACGTAATTAGACTCATTCGACGCGCACGGATGTCAACTAAATTTCTTCTCAGGTGGTCGACCCCGCATTCCTAACCCGTTATGTAGTTATAGCCACTTGAATCAAACATGTGATTTCGAGACCCCAATTCTTAACACGTACTATAGCCTAAAAATGGAATTCCTAAAGTAAAAATTTTCAAAAAATGACAAAATTACGAATTTTTCACTTGTCTATTTTGTTATTCTTTAGAAAACATGCCAAGATCCCAGAGTATGCTCACTAAAAAGTTGGCTCGAAACAACTGCCCAAAAACTAAATTTCAGGACGATCAGTCAATTTTGTCCATTTTTGAACAATGTGTCTTTCAGGATCCATAGCTTTAAAAAAAAAAACCGGAGTATGTTTTCGATGCTTTTATTAGATGCCTACTTAATCTAGTACCATTTAGTTCTGACAGCTGTCATACCCCCTTGAGTTAGAATTAACGCTTAAAAAAATTATTTTTCACGTTGTCTTTAGGGGGGTTAAATGTACGACGCCGTATAATTTTGGTTATTTTGATAACAGATTCGGTACCGCAAGAAAAAACTATACGACTCACAAAGTCTGGTTAAGCTATCAGTTGACGCCAGAGACCCGGGAGGCACTTTTGACAGGGCTGTTTGATTCCCAAAATGAAACTGTATCTTCTTACAGTATTTTGGAAGTGTGCCATGAGATATTCAGCAAATTTAACTGCAAAGAAAACAAGACCTCTCTAAATAAGTTACTTACTATGACTTTGGAAGCCCGGTATGTAAAATGTTAGATGACCATTAAAACCTCAGTATACTTATGGTGAGTAACATTCCATATTGACGTTTTGTGCGGGTTAAATAATTTATTTAAATAGCCAATGGCGTGTTGAATTTCATTTTTATATGTCCATTATTACTTGATAATCTGAATTGCTTGTTTTTTTTTCTTCTAACTGGCTGAGCGTTATGGCGAAAGAAATGGTGAATATGACTCGTGAAAGAAGATGTAACATTCGGTTACCAAAATAATTAAAACTAATTTTATATAATTTTTACATTCGGTGATCAGTGAGGAAACGGATTATATATAGAGGTCAATAGGATATAATTTGTGTTTACGTCCCGTGTTATTTTTTCTGCTCAGTTAACAATAAATATCACCAGATTTACTAAGTCTCCCTTATATTCAAAAGTCACGTATTTATATTTATGAAAAAATTATCTCTAAGTGAAATAATATGTTTGTAAGTCATTAGGTTATATTTTTTCAGCACTTAACATTTAGCTAAAAACTTTCTCGCGGAAATTCAAACATAAAATATCAGTGGGCTTGCCACGCAATAATATGCATTTATGCATAAACTAATTTACGGTGGTACTATTTGCACAGCTTGGAAAACTGGTGAAAGACCAGAATTTTGCAATTCAATTTTGCGTTTATTAGGATAAGTTTGTAGAAATCATTTGAATGTAAACCTCTTGTAAACAAATAATTGAAAAAGCTTCGAAAACTTTGACATTCTGTGGCAACGAGTATGTGTGCTAAGCTATACTGACCGCTCTGTGTCAAGCTCAATTTTCTAGCGATTGGAGTCACTTCGGCGTCTTTAATTCGTATAAATATATGTATGACTTGTATAAATTGTATGACCGTATTCTACCGAACCAAGCTCTTGATCTGTGGAAAATTACTGCTGAAGAGAACCGTCCAAGAAGCTTATTGGCCAATGGTTTAAATACTATTTGATTGGATGATAAACATATATGCATTTTCCATAATTCAAAATTGTATTTAGACAATCGACCACCTCAGCTACAATTCTGATTTCTGGCTCAAAAAATATCCTAATAACAAGAGAAATATTAATAATTAATTTGATTTGGGGGTAAAGCATCCAAAACTGGTTATTTTTGACAAGACGTTTAAGATGCATAACGGTGGATCGAACCACGTACTTAAGAGGGCTAGGGACTGATATATTATACCAAACGGAACATACAAAACACTAATAATAATTCCGTATTTAGATTGATGTTTGAATGTCAGTGAATGTCGACACTGTGGTTAAAGGACTGCAGAGTGGCTCAATTCCAGCGCCCGCTGGATTGATGACACTCCTCCTGAAGGTGCGTGAGAATGCGTCTGATATTATTCCTGTCATGCCTTACTTGTTACAACGGTTTACTGATGATACAGAAAGTAAAATCATAGCTACCACTTTGGAGATCTTCGCTTTTTTATTGACGACCGAATATTCGAAAGATATGGCTATGGTGTTTCTAGAGGATCCATCGTTATCCCGGCTGTTATATCATTTAGGAAATTTTGAATTTTCCATTAGATATCCGCTATTGAAAATTTTTATAGCTATAACGAAAGTGAAAAGATCGACTGTGCAAAGGTATTTATATACGTTGTCAGGTTGGTCAATCGTGTATGAGGCTAATATTTTATTTCAACAGAATAAACCAATCACAAAAATACCCTTTCGCCTTTTTTACTTTAGAT
Source organism: Mesochordaeus erythrocephalus (assembly GCA_004367975.1). Classification (NCBI taxonomy): domain Eukaryota; kingdom Metazoa; phylum Chordata; class Appendicularia; order Copelata; family Oikopleuridae; genus Mesochordaeus; species Mesochordaeus erythrocephalus. The sequence continues at coordinate 13,892 of SCLF01470607.1, forward strand.
AATACACGGTTATCACCCACCCCATGGCATACCCCCATGTCATACCCCCATGGCATACCCACCCCCATGGCATACGGGGGGGGAGGAGCCGCTTTTGACACACGTGAAATATAAGAAATAATACTAAATATATAAGGGAACTCAATAAAGGACTAGTAACTTAATTATAAGACCGCATTCAGAGGATGAGGGGCGTCAATCAAATAATTGACCACTTTAAGGTCTTAAAAACGCTAAAACAGGGTTGACGACAACGTCAGGCTCGGATATTACACTCCTGTCAAACCCCCTTCCCCTTGAAGCCGGAACTGATATCTTAACAGGCCTTAGTGACCCTTATAGAGGTTTTTCTTGCGGTTCCGAATCTGTTCTCAGAATATGCAAAGTTATGCATCGTATAGTTAGCCCTCCCTATAAAGGCATTGAAAAAGACGTTTTTTGAAAAAATGTTAATTTTAGCTCGTGAGAGTATGGTAGCTCACCGACCTAAATTATACTACTTTAAGTAGACCCCAGGGCATCTAATAAAGGGTACCGAAAGCATATATTTGTTTTGAGCGTCCTAAACTTTAGTTTTTACGGAGTTGTTTTGAGTCGAATTTTTAGTGAACATACTTTGGGATCTTGGTATGTTTTTTAAATCATAACAAAATAGAACGACGACATCCGTGCTCGTGAAATATTGTGAAACTTTAAAATTGTCATAACTTGAGCAGAAAAAAATTTACGCACCCTTTCCCCAAAATTAGGATTCATTCGACGCGCACGGATGCCAGCTACATTCCTTCTCAACTGACAGACCCCGAATTCCTAACCCGTTATGTAGTTATCGCCACTTGAAGTCAAAAATGTTATAGCCCAAAATCGGATTTCTAAAGTACAAATTTTCAACAAGTGACAAAAATAACGAATTTTTCAGTTTTCTAATTTGATATGATATAGAAAACATGCCAAGACCCCAAAGTATCAACACGCCTATCAAAAGTAAGCTGCACCCAAGCGGTTAACGAGACTTAGCTAGTCTGATAGTTTTTCTTACGGTTTTTCTTACGGTTCCAAATCTGTTTTCAGAATGTCCACAATTATACTACTTCTTACAGTTAACCCAAAAAACATTGATTGTGAAGCCAAACCCTATAACATATCAAATTTTCTGATAGACCCGTTATGTGGGGTGGGCGAATTTAACCCTCTGGGCAAAGTGTGGAGAGAATTGGACTTTAATACAAAAAACATTTCTGATTCCAGACCAACATTCTCTATGTTCATAGTTTGTCTTATTTTCTTCCAATCTGACTTTA